>KQ987726.1:26758-182387 GCA_001598015.1 Dorcoceras hygrometricum
CCCCGCCGCTAGTCCTAGACGAAGAATTGAAGTATAGGAATACGTGTGGTTGAGGTCGGGACCCGAGGTGAGACCTACAATGGTGAAGGAACTCACGATCCGCAAGGCATCGTTTTGTAGTCGCCAAGAGATTTTTCATGATCGAGATACTGAGGCTCGAGGTTTACTGTGAATTTTGTGTTTTCTGAAGAAAACCATGATCCGTGTATCAATGCTTCTCCACCGTTGATAAAATCTTCATCGAACGGTCCAGATGGAGGTGTCTTGTCATCCGACGCGATGTTCTTGACATCCGAAATGACCGTCGCGCCAATCGAGATGACCGTTGAGCTCCCCAAGATGATCTGGATCGTTGAGGGGCATGCGATCGGACGGTTGAGATCAACCTCTCCATTCCTATAAATACTTCCACTCCACCCCTCATTTCTCACTTTCCACCTTCTCAACGCTGTTACTCTGCCCAAATTTCCTCTCGCTCTCAAGTTTCCTCGCCGCTTCCCGACCTCCAACTTTCTCTGTAAGTTCTAGCTATCTTTGCACGATGTCTTCCCCCTCCACTAGCCTAGTGGGTAGCACCGCCGAGTCTATAGATAGTGCCTCTCCCATAATCCAGGCGGGGGAACCATGGCTTCCCGAGCCTGGTGAGCTCCCGACTACCCCTTGGTACGAGGAGAAAGCTTCGACTTTAAGGCTATCCGATATATCCATCGTCAAGGAAAAGGGGGGAACGATGGGTAAATTCGAGGTAGTTATCCCCCACCCCGACGAGAGGGCTCATCGTCCCCCGCCGGGGTTTCATACTTTTTATATGAACGTGGCTACCAATTCAGCTATCTGAGCGGGGGTAAGAGCAGTGCTCTCCGACCCTGGTGCGGTACTTTCTGTGTTACTGTTCTCCCCACTACGCTGAGTTCTAGTCCTCTTTGGTGGCATCTTGTATCTTCTTCTTCGTTTCCCACAGACGGCGCCATATGATGTAGCCAAATAGATCAGCCGACGAGCTGCTACCACGTCGAGGACCTCGGGAACGTCGGGCGTCGGGAATTGGAGAACACGTGGGTATTCCTGCAAGCAACGAACACTTGTCAAAGGGCGCCGGAGATGTGTCCGGCGAAGCCCCTCCGATGCTTAAGTCAGCCGTGTACGAGAGTAAAACGAGAATATATACTGTGTGCGAAAGTATACCATAGAGAGTGAATGAAAATCAAAGAGCAAACCTGAGGGGTATTTATAGAGGGGCTAGGCAGATGAATCGTCTCGTGGGCACGTTCTGTCGAGACGTGGGTGAGATCGTGCGCACGTCTTCCGTATAACACGACCCACGTTCTCCGCCTTTTGCGGAAATACTTTAACACATCGGGTTGAGGTCCTCGGGAGAGGCCTCGACGTCAGTCCCGACGTCCGAGCTCTTCGCGAAGCCACGCAGTTATTCCCGACGCCCGAGCTCTTCGCGTGCTTCTCGATTGCTTTCGCCCTTGATGACGTAGGTAGAGTGGGTGCTTAGTCCTCGGGTCCCGAGCTACTAATGGGGGGCATCACAATCTAAAACGCATTTCTTTTTCTTTTTCTTTTTCTTTTTTATATTGCTAACCAGATTCATTTTTCAAGTTAATAAACATACATGTGAAACTTAACAATGGTGGGCACTACCACAACTCGCTCAGCCAAAATCCAACGAAAACCATTAATCGTCGTTCGTCCTTGACCATTTCTTCTGGAGACACAAGATAAACTTAGAAATCATTTTTCCTGTAAGTCATATCGAGTTCAAACGCATCCAAGTAATTGACATCCATAATTCCTAATTTTTTCTTTTGTCTTATTCGTTAATATGTATAAGTGAGAGTGATGCTACAGATCAAGCTGCCGAATTTGCGAAATTTATATGTTGAGATAGAAAAAATAAAGAAAAGATTTTGACTAAGAGGTATAATATTGGGATATAAAAGAAATTCGATTCTAGAGCTCCAAAAAAGAAAAGTTGAATAGCATTCTTTCAGGTAGAATTTCCTTTACGATGTGCTTTTGGCCACGTTTGATTTTGTAATATCTTTCCCTGTCAATGAACAATCCATTCTTGATTTTGAGATTAAATTTTTTTGGGGATTTGATGATCATGTTCGATTAATGGGGTTTAATTATACAACATTCCAGCTTCAAGTCTAAGTTCCTTTGTTATTATTTATATATTAAACTATGGGTTTGAGACTTTGAGTGATTATCGTTATATTCTTAATTAGAGCAAATATTGACTAATGATATCATTAGAAGTAATCTTAACTAATGATGCTACTCATTATTATTTTTACTTATAATAAAATTCAAGTCGCCGATCTGCCTTCCGGTCTCCGCCCCAAAAATCATTGTTACATGATCTCCTGTCATATAATGCTTGTGTGTAGTTCTCAAAAAAACTAAGGAAATAATATGCGTATGCATACATAATGTTTCCCCAAAAAAATTGAAGTACTTTGTGTAACAAATAGAGAAGAGTATATTAAACTAAACATTATATAAATTATTTTCACAGAATTCTAATGTTTTATGTTAGTTTTTTAAATCCGGGTATTCTACGATCATTTAAGTTTGGATAAGACTGACATAGTCTAGAGCGGATTTTATATAAATAGAGATTTGTTTTAAATATCTTACATTAAATAAAACAAGGATACTTAACATCATGATACATTTCATCTTACTGTACAGTGTTAATAATCCTATTATATGTCATGTTTAACTAGATTATTTATCTCGTATCAGTCAAAACAATCTAATATCAATCAAATATTTAATATATAATCATAATATTATCCCTTGATCTGGTCAATTGAACTCTGAGCTGATTAATTACTTAGAGACACTACTTAAATATAACAAGGATACTTAACATCAATGTATCGTTCTTCTAATTGTATAGCGTTAATAATCTTCTCATATCTCATGTTTATTATTATTTATCTTGTATCAATATGATGGAGAATTTATAAGTTTTGATGAAGATAAAAAGTAATTAATCCGCTCAGAGTTCAATCGACCAGATCAAGACGAAGCTTACTCTGTTCATTATTGAAACCAGATCGGAGCTAAGCTGGTTAAAGACAAACCATCTCGGAGAAACAAAACATATTTATTCAGATTCTTTTAGAAGAGACTGAAGCAATCATGAAGTCTTGTGTTTCTACAGAAAAAGACAGAAGTGGACAAAGATTATCATCTGAAATAGTACAGAACAAAGAGACTATATCAGTTTAGAGCAGATCAGCTTAATCCATATTAGAGCAGTTCAGCACGACGACCGGATCGGAACCCAGTTGAGTAAAGACAACTAAGCTAAATTGATTTCAGATTTTTTGAGGTTTCATACTATTTTGATTTGACGTGTTGACTTCTCAGGATCGCTTTGTAGTCTTTTGAAATACTTTGAGATAATCCCAGATATACAGAGATTTATTTTCAACTGAAAACGGCGAAAATGTTGCTAAAAGAGGAAAATCATTTAATAAAGGTGTACGCGAAGTACAAGCATTAAAGACGTCGCAGACATCTCACTTTGGATCTATACGACGTGTCTACTGGTAACATTTATTGCCGTTGATCCAAAGGGAATAAATTGGAGAAGCAAATCAGTTTGAAAAGATCTGACAGCTTACAACGAACGAACGAACTTACGAAAGCTAAGTTCAACTATCAAACCAGCTCACACAAAGAGTGACACACACATAGTTTATTGATATCAATTTTTTGTGTCGCACAATCTTGCGAACCTCACTCTGTAGTGTTAAGATTTCTTTGTATATCAAAAACTGAGTGTTGAGAGATAGATTAGCCAAATCAGCTTAGAGCTGTATTTTGTATTGTAGAACATATCACGAGTCTGTTTCTATTGTGAGATTGCTAGGAGTTCTTGCAACTGCTGGCTGTAAGATCGGGTGTTACAAGAGTTGTAATAATCAAATCTTCTAGTGGATATCCTTCCTATTGAAGAAGAAGGAGAGACATAGGAGTTTAAGCTCCGAACTTTCATAAACAAACTCTTGTCCCCAATCCTTTAAGTTTACGTATTTTATCTGTTTACTGTTGAATCGTATTATTTTCGCATAAACATTTTTGTTACATGAGACAACAGTTTACAGTGAGATCCTCCAAACTGGTAACTCAGCTTAGACGTTAGCGTAGAGCTGTAAAATTTTTTAAAACAGTTTTCAAAAAAAAATTAGCGAAAGAGTTTATTCACCCTACTCTAAACTCGCGAGCCTTATTTTCGATCCTAACACAATCAAATCAATCTCACACCAATCAAATTTTTAATATACAATTATGATATTATCCATAGTCTTCTTCATTTTATCATATAACATATTTATTAAATTTTACAAAGGTTAAATTATAATTTTACATTTTATTTCAAATTTAATCTATCGAAAACATATTATTCTTATCAAACAGTATTCTATATCCAACTCAATCTTTAAATTATACCATATATTGTTAATCATATTCTATCATATCTCATCCACTTATATAAATAGTGCCCAAATATTGGTTGACGCTTAAGATACGAGTATAAAAAATGCTTAAAAACCAAATATATGTTATTTTAGATGGATGATGCTTAATTATGGTTATAAAAAATTCTTAACAATACAGTACATATGTAAAATATTGTACTGTGCCAAATATTTTCCCTAAAATAGTTGTTCCTTGGTCATGATTTTAGCAAAGTGTTTGTAGTACCTTCTCTCTCTTTAGACACAGTTTATTTTGTTAAACGAGATGTTAGGATATAATTAAAAATTAATAATATGATAAAAAAGAATTTAATTTGGTAGAGAATCACGTTTGATAAGAGTAATATGTTTGATTTGATTGATTTTTTGGATAAATGGTTAAATTACATTTTTAGTAATTATTAAAACTAATGAATATAATAAAAAGAGTGAATGATAATATTATAATTTTATATTCTGATTTGATTGATTGAATAAATAATTAAAAATTTTAATGATATAAAATAAATATGTAATTTTTTTATTGATTGGAGAGAAAACAATACACAAACTTAATATGAGATATAATATGATTATTAATATTATATGAATTGTGCCTAAGAGTTACTAAATTATGGAATATGAAGCATTAGAAAAATCAGAATGAAGGAGTGTGTGAAAACAAAAGTTAGAAACTAGATCACAAATCTTTGATAATCTAGTATTAATGTTTTTTTACTAGAATCACATATGTTGAATCAAAATCAGCATCAGCATCAGCATCACATCAACTTATGGTTTTATTTTCAATTAAAATAAGAAAAGTTAACCGACAACATGAATTTCTAGACCAAAATCCAATAATCATTACTTGTGACAACGAACAACTGCTAACTAAATCAGCCATTGCACAAAAATATATAGATATGTATAACTAGTTGAGGATAACATAGTATTTATTGTCACCAATTTTCTGGGCTGGGCTGTGAGAATGACCGGCGGTCCTAAAACAAGTGAGGGCTCCAATTCGCACCACAGAATGTAGAAATGTATCTGTCCCGAAATTCAACCCAATTATTGTTCCAACCCATTGGAAAACAACCACCGCCATTACATTCCTTCCCTTGTCCTTCTTAGGATTTAATCATAATATACATATTTTATTTGCTTCAACTAAATAAAGGGATCTTCTTATGTATTTCCAATCAGAGTCATTTCCTTGTCGGATACTAAAATTTTCAGACAGGTTTTAATAGGGAATGATCCACATATTGATTTGATATGAAATAATATGCTTTTTTCCCCTCTTATTTTTCTAGGAAAATGCAATGAATGTATCTCAACTACCCTCTCCTTTTCATGCATTTATAGGAAGATTGTGATGGTTAAATGGTCCATTCCATCTGAAATTAGGCCCATTCACAAGTGTAGCCTAATCTTGTTCCGATAGCCCATTCGAAGACTGACGCTGTGGGAAATTTTTGTAAAATAAATTAGTTTTTTCTCAAAATCACATGTCGATTAATAATACTAGGTCACACACGAATATTTATTCACTATTTCCTTTAACATTTCTTTTTTTTTTTTGAAAAAATAACATTGATATATGGGTTTTAGTAAAATGAGGTGAAAAATGTATCTTATGGATTGTTGTTGTTTCACGTATGCTTTAATTTATTCTGTGATAAAATTTACAGTGATTTATTTATATTCCATAGAACATTAGGCATGCTTTAATTTATTATGTGATAAAATTTACAGTGATTTATTTATATTCCATAGAACATCAGGCATATAGAGATCTTAAGATTAAGAAATATTTTATTAAATTAAAATTCAATCACTCTCAACATGAATCAATCAGACTCTTAAACACATCAAAATTATTCCCCGTAAAGGACCATCCACGTGACGAAAATTGGACTCGTACCAGTTATCTCGAAGAGAATAACTCTACATTTTATTGAATTTCGAAATTGTCAGCTTATTCTTACGTATTAACTATAGCTAGGTACAAAAGATATTATTTCTCTGGAACTCATGACTTAAATATTGAAATATATACTCTACTTTAGTTCGAGTCAATTGATAGCTAGGTCATGCAAATTCATCAAGGGATTCATTTAAGCAGATCGCGTTTTTGTTACTCGTCGATTTATTTTAATAAAAATTATATTTGAATGTAAAAATTATAACAGTAATGTATATTTGATTGATAATCATACTGTCAACTTCAGAATTAGCTTACATGGGACGAATATTTGTTAAAGATAACAATTTGTTTGACGTGTATAGCAGGCCAGAAGTCATTAATGTACAAAGTTAAGAGGTTGGTACGTATGGTGACGGTGGCGTAACGTGGATAAATTAGCAACTCGTAAACTTATATGGCTGTCTTTGGGACACTTAGCATTAGGAACCATCTTCTTAGTTTCCTGCCTGGTAGACTCAGGTCGGCCAGTGGAAGCATATAGCTAGCCAGTCGGGCCACCTTGGCTACACCAGATCGATTCGATCCACGTATATTTTTTTATTTTTTATCGTGTTATTATTTAACTATGATTGTGTTTAATCAAATAAATTGCACTACCTTTTGACTTTTAGTCTTTTCCAGATGAGTAGTGATATGATATTGTACATATCCTTATATCGGGGTTTTCATCAAATTTGGCGTCATTAAAAAAATCAGGATAAAAAACAAATGCAAGTTAGTAAACTAAAAGTATGAAACCGATCAAAAAATGAAATTCTCCGAGTCAGTAATATAATAATTAATATTTATTCATTCTTTATACTTAGATTTAAAATGCAAGACTTGCTTTAATAAAGATTTAAAGTATTTATAAAATGCTATATATTTGGAATAAGTTATTATTATGAATTACGCAGCTGTCGGTGTGGATAATTATGATGGTGTTTGTATTGTGTTCGCACCGACTACGTAAAGCACAATGATTAATGGGGATTTAAGCCCTAATGTGATGCTAACTTTGTGTGACAGCGGCGCTTTTACGCTTAAATGTTGGGAAAGTTGTTATTTTCTAAAAGGATTATAATATTTTTCATGCCGCGTGAATATTCGAGCATGTAGTATTTTCAATATGTATAGAGTTAGAAAATGATTGTTGCTTTAAGAAGGCACCCTTCTCAGGCCACAACCTATATATATTTTATGAATCAACAAAAAACCCACCTGCTAAAATTTGTCTTCCGAGGTTTTGGTAACATTCTCTGTCAGAAAAATTTGTGTTACATTGAAAATCAAACATCCCTATTATGTAATTTCAAGATAAAAAAAATTACACTTGTATCTAGCTAATATTTAACAGAAGTGTAGACTATATATTCCAGAATTACTGGGATTTGACAAACCGACAAAATCTCGGATTTGGCACAATGCATGCTCCGCCTAAACTTGATGGTTTGTTGTGAGTCACTTTGAAGTCCATTGGAGGCCTAATTAAGTAACCTAACTTCGTGCTGCTTGTGAACTTTTTATATGTGTCTGTTATCTTTTTAACTCAAATAACGTGCTAAATCTTATGAACTTCAGAGTTTTGAGAAGGTGTTGCGGAAGAAAAACCAAAAATAGTGATAGAAAATGCATATGCTTTCACGGATCTTGATAGTATATGGTGGAGCCAGCTCCCCTCTAGAATTTTCTGCCATGCAGATTCCTGCATCACGACGCATGTTTGTTATCTTCACATATATTTACACGTACGTGTTTGTGAAATATAATAGTATATATATGCATGTCCAAATTAATGTAATGTTCTTGCTCCAGTTTCTCCATAATATCTTGTGACGGTCATAGAGAGGAATGAAACATCTATATCTATACATCACACACTCATTACATAGACAAGCTCGCAGGTCTTCTAAGATATAAAGCAGACCACGCACGTTGCATTTCACCTAACGTTCATTCACAATCCTCTAAACTGCATGATTTGCTTAGCAAATTGCTTCATACTGTGTATAATAAAAAGGGAAAACTGTATTTCTGGTCTAACATTTACCTTGTCTATGTTGGCTCTTTATGTTTACAAAGTCCAGTTTTATTCCGTTATCTTTTATTATTTTACAGTTTCGATCGTTCGATGCAGCAAGCAACGTTGTTTAGTGCCACGTAAAAAATGACCGAAATTACCAAAAATTTAAACATATATGATTAAAATGAAATTTATTGACATAGAGGATCAAAATTGCAAGGAGGTAAATATATAAGATCAAAAAATATGTATTGTTTATATCGTAGATGAACTCATGTGGAATATCGTAGATAAAATTAATTTAAGGTCTTGCATATTTAATTGGCCCATGCCAAGAATCATTTAGGCATACATGCCCAACACCGAACACCCAAGTGGGGCCCCCTCATTCACATGGAATTCACCTCCATCAAATTCCAACTGTTCTACCAAAACAATGTTTAAACATGTTACTTGGTATTCATGTCGCTAAAACAATTAAATATTAATTATTTTATTTAACGCACTCACAAGTCATATATATATATATATATATATGTATATATATATATATATATATATGTGTGTGTGTGTATATATATGGGTTATGATATCCTGCACAATCAATTTTCTCACCTCCTTCCCCGACTACGACGTGACACCATGTGATTGGTCCGAATTAAAAAAAAACATGACAAAATGTTGAACTTAAAATATTGGTCCAATCAAATGGTGACACGTGATAGTTGGGGAAGAAGTTGTAGAAGTGGGTTGTGTAGGAAATCAGATCCGTTATATATATATATATAATATTACGCTTTTGGTTTAAAACTTTCATTCTAAAAATAGAGGCAGCAAAAATAATCTCTCAAATATATCATATAGAAACTCATACATACGGCATACATAATATAATATGCATAGAGATATAGGATATTGATGTAGTCAAATTATCTCAATCGGTGAGCTGATACCACATCGGGAGCTCGGGCGTCGGTCGTCGGGATTGGTAGCGGTTGGAATGCGGCTCCTCAGGATGCCTGCAGCCACAAATCACCTGTCAGAGGCGTCGGATGAGTGTCCGGCGAAGCCTCTCCGATACTTAAGTCAGGCGGGATGCGAAAGAGAAAAAGGGAGCAAAGGAAAATATATGCTGGGAGCAAAGAATGCTAGAATGTGTGAATGAATGAATGAATGAGGTGTACCTGGTATTTATAGAGGGGCTAGACGGTGGAGATGAGCATATCCGGGCGAGATACTCTCCGCGATCTTTGGTGCAAGATCTTCTCGGTGATCCTCGATGATGATGTCGCTCAAATAAGGAAAGACGTATCTGGATAGGATTCTGCTAGTCACGAGTCCTCGTGAAACATTTTCCGTTCTGAGCACGAGTCCTCGAGCGACTTTCCGATCTGAGCACGAGTCTTCGGGGTCTGGAGCGTGCTGCTCGGTCATCGGATCTCGATGTGACACTGGGGGCATGAGATATGATTTGATATGTTTGAATTGGACGTCCAAACCAAGGCAATCCCTTCGTTTTTATATCTAGGATCGATAGATATATTACAATATTAAAAAATAATAATAGACTTTGTATCTAATTATGAAGTAGTCTCGCTTCCCCCCAAAACGCATCTTGACTGTATGATAAAAAGTAATCCATATGGGCGGCCGAGTTTGTCCCTCTCCTGTCCCCTAAATCTGGGATCCCTTGCCTCATAATTGCTGCCAATACTGCAGACATCTTAATCTTGCTTTGTCCCAAATTCATGCACTAAAACGCCAATATTAACTCCAGATTCATACACTAAATCAACTCTCCATTATCTGTTGCTAACCCTCTCCAAGAAATCACACGTATGGTCTATACATTTTGAAGACGATAGTGTTCGGTTCCAGTTTCGGTTTGGTTCCATATATTGTTTATTTACTAGAAAGAAAATGGAAAGTGATCTGAATTTCAAGGCAACTGAGCTGAGATTGGGATTACCAGGCAGGGATGAATGTGAAGAAACGGTGAAAAGTACTCCAAAGAACAACAAGCGCGCCTCGTCTGAATCGAATATCAGATCCGAGATCGCTTCTTCTGCAACCGAAACCCATCCAGCACCTAAGTAAGAGACCAATTGCAATATCTTTAATTTACTCTATTAGAAAAACTCTCATACACCAACCATTCCACAGCAGGATATACTTAGTTAGCATGCAGGGGGATCATAACATAGTAACTAATATATCATACTTATTTGTTCCAGGGCACAGATAGTCGGGTGGCCGCCGGTGAGGTCTTACCGGAAGAAACATTCTGAGTCTGAACCAGGGATTTACGTGAAAGTTAGCATGGATGGTGCCCCTTACCTTAGAAAGATCGATCTCAAAATCTATGATGGATACTCACAACTCCTCCAGGCTTTGGAAAATATGTTCAAGCTCTCCATAGGTACAGGATATATGCATATTTTCATTTCTCTTCTTTCCGGTTATAAGTAATGATTCTTGGGACTTCTCTAAACATGTGGTATGTGGTGTAATTTGGTCCTTTAGGGGACTATTCAGAGAGGGAAGGCTACAAAGGATCGGAATATTCACCTGCATATGAAGATAAAGATGGCGATTTGATGCTTGTTGGAGATGTTCCATGGGAGTGAGTTCCTTATTTCTTACCAAATCTCTCCCTATATTTGCTAACACGTAAAAAAAATTTGGAGACAATAGAAATAGCTTTAGTTTCTTCCGACATGCAAATCAAAAAACACCCTTTAATTTTACTAAAAGATCTAAAATCGTTCCATGCACATTTTCTTATATGCGTAACGTATTATTTTGCAGTATGTTCAAGTCATCCTGCAAGAAACTGAGGATCATGAAAGGATCGGAAGCCAAAGGATTAGGCTTCTGTGCATGAGAGAACACACTTCTTCTTGGATTAAATTAATGGGTTTTATTGTTAATTTAAAATGTGCCAAAACAGGAGAAAACGAGTCTCTCTTGGGGGGGAGAGAATCATGATTACGAAATTTCATAAGGGTTCACAACGAACTCTAGATTTTGAAGTTACCTTTGTATTCAACAATTTTCTGAAACCTCAATCGGGTGGAGGTTTAATCGGAACAAGATACGTAGAAATTACAGATCTTTTTACACCATTATTATAATCATTATTTTAAAAGATGGTACTTTTGAGATCTTCTGATTTGAAATGTTTTGCTTGTAATAAATCCATGTGCGAGCAATTGTACAAATATAAATCCTTAGTGTTTGAATTTCGGCTTGTATTCTTAATACAAGAACGTGTGTTTGCATTGTGATCTAAATGTGATGCATTTGTCGGGAAAGTGACTACAGAGGAATCAATATCATATGGATCTCATTATTTAATAAATGTTTTTTTATCCCCCAGACTAAAGCGTGAATTATTTCCAGCTCGATCACAAAATATTTACTGCACGTAATAAGGCAAATTACCCCTTAAATTTGGGATTGGGATTAAAGCATGTCAAACGGCCAACCTGCAGCCCACTAAAAAACGGGTCGGGCCAACCACTTTTATGCTTAATTCGGCAAGGCCACATCTCTTTTTTACGTTGCGATTAATTTGTCTTTCAATATATTATTACCTATAGTAAAATAACATGCCACGTCTTTTAGGTAGTTTTTCGATATTTAAAGTTAGCATATTAAAGGATTAACCTTCTATGTAAATCAAAATCCTCTTGACCCATACAGATTTTAAATTAAGAAATATGTGTAGATAGACAAAGACGCGACGGAGAGAACTTAATAATGATTCATATGTAAACGTTCCTGTATGTGCAACATTATTTGACCCCACTTGTGAGTTTAAAAAAAAATGTTAGTTTATATTATTGAAGTATGCATGTCAATTGTTCTCACATCTCTCTTCCGATAACACAATATATTTGCGTCACATGTTACTCTTACATATCTTGATCTTCTGATGAACTGTTTCTCAGAATGCCATTTGATTTATATGGAAGAGGATGAATGTACCATCGTTATATTTAATTTATTTCTATGTACACCCTTTGCAATATTAAAATTGATACCGTAGACACCTGATACTGTGACACTTCCTGATGTTGGCACACCACACCACTAGATGTCCACACATGTGCTCACACAAGATAGTCACAGTATTAACCCTTTTGTAATATAACATGTTTAGCGGGATGAATGATTTCCCTTTAAAAACAAGCCAACTATGCTTTAGACCTTCATGTTATGGTGATGGTAAACTATACATTTCCCATGCAAGTACTATATTCCCAATTTCCGACATTAGAGAATAAGAAAAATGGAATGGATAATTTGTAGTTAGTTTTTAAAATATAACCTACCCTCTCATGTGTATTTGGAAACACTCAATTAAACTCGGGGTGTGGTATCTTTTAAAATTAATGTTTGACCAAAGACATTCCACAGATTGCCCATAATATTTCTTTGGAGAAAGAAAAAAGAAGGGAATGGATCAATGAAAAACGAAAAAAATCATAATATATAGCAGAGAACTATGAGCATCAAGATTCTAGAACACCACCGGTTGTTCTCCTTCAAGCTCTGATATAACGATCAACGAGTCACTCGAGTCGAGAGTTAGGGGCTCAGACTTTGGAGTTGGGTTGATGACCTGCAGTATTCGGAACATTTCATCGATGTACTGTTATCGTTTCAATAAATATAACCAAAGAAAGGCAGGAGAGTTACCTTCCTATTCTGTTTGACATAACCGATGGCAACTTCTCTTCGTAGATATGCTCTTTCAGATAGCTCGTTAAATGTAGGATTTTCGCCTTCTTTTTTGTAGAGATTTATATCCTGTCCAAAAAATTGTGAACAAGGCATAACCATGAAGCTACATATTGTATTGTGCGCACTTGATAGATAGATTCACGTTTCAGAAACAAGCCAAAGTTCTCTGAACTTTTAATACGATAAATCATGATGATTGAAACCGGTGTTTTTCAAACCTTAACGTATATTTCATCTCCCTCTGCGTTAAGAATATCTTTCCAAACCTCGTTCAATTCACTATTCTTTGCCACTGCCGGAAGAAAGATGAGAATGATACAGATGATTTTTGTTTTCTTTTCTTGGTTCGAAAGATGGAGAGAAAATTTCTAAACCTTGAGCTGTCACTAGACTCATTACTTCCTCTGCTGCAATAAAGGTGAGGGTTGGTCTGATCCTTGCAATCTACAAAACAATGAGAAATAGCTAACGGTGATTTATTTGAGAAGTGGTAGTATTAAAAGTGTCATAGTATGCGTGGCTGCAGTAAAATCATTTTCGGTTCTTGGGAAAAATATTACTTGCTTTCCCATTTTTGAATCCACAATTTCGACAACCAGGTTTTGCACCTGCAAGATTCATCGAATTACTTTAGAAGCATGGATAAAATTTCCAAATTGCATTCATTCAAAAACATGCCTTAGAAAAAGTTGCGAGTCTGTGTATTTTAAAGAAACCTACCTTCACTCCAAGTTTACCACATATACTTTCAGCCAGAAGAAGAGAATATGCCGAGTTTTTGTCTGTCCTTGATGTATCTATAATAGGAAAACGATCAAACAAAAATCGGAGCCAATTAGATCCAATATCAACATAATATGCTTACCTCCAATTTGCCAATCTCTGTCAGATATTACGACAATCGAAAATGGTACTCCCTTCTGAAACACCATTTGGAATTTAATAATAGTTTCTTCTAAAGTGGAATGATCCATTGGATTTCCAACCTGTGATGGAAGGTGAAATCAACGTACTCTTAAAACTTTAAATGCAATGTCAAAGGGTTTCGTGTAGTTTTACCTGGTGAGAAACTTTAACATGTTTGAGTTTCCCCTGACCAGCAAGTTTATTTGCCTTATTTCTTTCATCCATCGGAACCTCTGATAGAATTTCCTGCTCTTAGGCATCAAGATACAAGTTAATTTGAGGTGAGAAATATTAAAACCTTCCACAAGAAAAATATCAGATACAGAGCGGGCAAAAGTTTCATGGGCAATACCAACACGCTGCCTGGTCCAAGATAATTGTCATATTCTTCTATCATTTTTACAACATCAGGGCGCCATCCGAGTATTAGTATGTATTCTTTTGGTCCTAGGGACGAGTCTGATGCCTTCATGCAAGTGCTCAAATAAAATCAAACCTTCAGCTAAGAAATGCACAATAACAGCAGTTATTCTTCACCTGGTACTGCATACCTTGGAACCTGATTTTTTGGGTCTTTCTACTATATTCTGCAGCCGCTCTCTTGTAGCGTCAAATTCTTGGCTTTGGAATACGTTTCTTTGACTTATGACATCAGGAACATTAGTTGAGCTATCATTTTCTTGTGGATATGAGAGGTTTGGTTTCTTCTTTCCATGTATAGGTGCAATAAACAGCACCTACGTGTGTCATATGAACGTTTTTTACACATGCTAGAGTGTGCAATGGAAAATCAACACCACATTTAGAAGACTTCAACATGATATTGAACATATTTCACAGCATGGTTGCTAGACAATCAAATCCATGATCCTTACAGTTAATCATTACAAATATATGAACTGAAGTACATTAGCTATCAGCAAAATTTGCATACCTTGTCAGTTACTTTCAAAATTTCTTCATCATTTGGGTGAAAACTAACCCTTTCATCTCGATAAAGCCCACAAACAACTGCCTGAAAAAGGTAAAACAAGAAAAGAACTTAACCAAAAATTCAACTATTCAGAATTGTAAAGAAACGGCCAAAAGTAATTAATCGCTTACAGAATGGTTATACCTCTTGAAACCCATATCTCAATTGCCGATAGGTTAGTCCTGCTAAATTAGGAAAATTGCAAAGATTGAACACATTTTCTGCAACATTGAGATATGCATGGAGTTAGCACGAGAATTGGAGTCAATAAGAAAGCACAACGCATGATGTCATTCATATCCGATGTTTTGATGTGTTAAGAGAACCGTCATATCTTTCAATTTCCTAAAGCCCTGAGAAAAACTGTTCCATAGACAGCAAAAACAGCTGAAAAGCAGATCACAAGTATTAAGCCTATGGAAAGAGAGAATATGGATTTACTTCGATAGTCTAGCAAGTGTTTATATATCTTTATCAGCCCTTTTTGTCTAGAGCACTGAACAAATAATTTGGATGCAACATTTTCAACAGGCTCCACTTTCAACCCAGAGATTGATTTTAAAAGCTGACAGGTGTTTGAACTCGAGACCTGTATCACAAATCAGAGTAAAACTTCAAAACTCAAAATGTAGAAAGGGGCATCCATCTGCAACTAACCTCAACTATAGTAGGTACAGACGCCATTGTAAGAACGGGTTGAAGAGCAAGTACAGTTAGAAATGCATCTGTGTCAACTTCATATCTAACAAAGTAAAGATTTAGCTTTAGGTTTCAGATTTTACGAAATCAAACAGATCAAAGACAAGATAACAATATCAGGCAAACGGGCCATAAAATAAACCCTTGTTATAATCCATGCGTGGAGACTAGAGTTAGGAAAAACATTAGCTCAACTGAATACTGTGGGTGAAACGGGCACTCCTCAAACTTACTAGTTACAACTATGATTTTTGGGAGCGGGGAAAAGTTATTTTTGTCTGAGCCTTCTTCTTTCATAATCAAACTCAGTGGAAATATTTAAACATACCAAATTATTGTACAAACTGTCCACCAAATTAAACAAGCTTTTCAGAACCAATCAAGTTCTTACCGATCTCCCTTTGTTGGTAATATGATTATGGCACGTGCATTCTTTGCTGCAGCTCTTTCAAATGACTTGGTCAAACTTAGACTACAACTGCACCAATAGATATTATGTCAGGTGTAAAGGCAACAATTGCAAAAGCTTCTTAATTTAAGACATTTTAGATGATTAAAAGATTTTTGGTTTTTTAAAGGGATCAGTCCTCTCACCTTGTCAGAAAAAATGCAACATAAAAGGTCATGGAAAATTTATAGGATAATGCATTGGAAAATATAGCGAATAGGAAAAATGTATAGGATAATACATTGGAAAATATAGTGAACAATCATTAAGACTTTAAAAGGCAAGAATTGTTTGCTTGTTTCAAGCTACTGACAATCATTGTATTACTTCAAAAGTAACTGAAAAAAGTGAACCAGGGTATTGCTATATATATTGAAATATGTTGCTAAGTTGTAATGACAAATGAGGTGGTCAGCTCCATATATGTTCATTGAAACAAATATCGTAAAGGAGCTCCAAGTTTACTTGAGTTTACGCATAATACTGAGTAAAAAGACAATTAAACAGTTCACATATATACAGCACACCCTTATGTTAAAAAGCCACAGATTGGCATCATAAAGACAAGAATCATATTCGACAATGATAACCGAATCAGGGCAGGCAAGTGAAAACTGAGTCAATATGTTATCCATGCACAAATAATTATTGCCACATTCTAAATCAAATGAGTGCAGAAATACCAAAGTACTTGTTAAATCTCATCCTCCGCTAGGTACCTGGCACCTGGCACCCATATGAAAAATTCAAGCGTTTCGCACATGTGATGAGGAAACTATAATTTTCTTTACTAATAAGGCGACAATGAGAAGAAGATGACCTATCACCATAGGCACTCTTACAAATTTTTAGGATGCTCAATAAATTTTTCCAACTTGGCCATTTGTAAGTACACACTGATAATTTCAGGAAATGAACAGCATGCGAACGTTTTAGGTATTGAACTAAGAAAGATGTAATCACACCATTCTGAGGCTCTTTTTTACATCTTTTGTTAAATAACATACCTTTTTGTTAGAATATCGATATGGTTGAGATCTTTAGCTATGTTGTCAGCAACTTTATCTATCTGTTTTCTTGGAAGGTCAGACAAAAGTAGGATTCTTTGTCTCCTGGAAACATGTCTTTAGATATGACAGACGGGGCATTATCTTAACACAATGTCTAAATGTAATATTCGTGACCTAATTACCTAGCTGTAGCAGTGCCTAACCGAACAGAAAATTCATGATGCTTATTTATCTGCTTCAGGATGAAACTCAGACGATTGTTAACTCCACAAATGATTATATGATCAGTCTCCAGAACTTGCATTTGTGCCCCTTCTCTGAGCCTTTGCATATTATTCTACCAAAATGCAAATGAGGGGATAACTTTCCAACAGATCTATTGTAAAAACATAGTATATTATCAGCTTACCCTAAACTGTTCGGTCATGGTGCTCAATAGCCGAGAATAGAACAGTAAGCCCCATATAGCAAGCATAAAGCCAATGACACGCTCAATCCGAGTTCTTTGCTGTAGTTCAAGTCAAAGAATGATATTTAACAGTACAAGTTGTCAACCAGTATGTGAGAGTTAATATTGTTATCAAGTAACAAGATCAAATTGGCAAAGAATGGATCACACTTTTAAGTGAGTTGACGATGAACACAGGCATGCCCAAGCCTCCCAAAAGCAATCTTCAAGAGACTGAGTGCTACCCCTGCACTTCTCCGATATATACATTTTGAAATCAGAAAACACAAGGTTCTAAATGTAAAAATGGAGGCTGTACAAGCACCATAATTAACAAAATGAATCAGATAAAGGATCGGTCACGATTAAGGTTGCAGAAAACATGGGGGCAAATTTAAACAACAGCTCATGATAACAAGTTAAAGTGTTGAACGTCAAACAAGATGACACTGGACTCATGAATTTACGGTGGAGACGAACAACAGTCAATAAGATTCAAAGGAACGAAAGAAACTTTTAGATATGAATCTGGAAATTACTTTGCTCGGAAAGATTAATTGTAAAAAAAACTGGACAAAATCAAGAAGTCAGAGCAAGCTTCATTGAATCAAGAATGTCATTGACAGGAAAAGAAAGCAACATTCTGGCTTCCGACGATGCAAATTTGCTAATTGTTAAAGGGTTGCCTTTCAACATACACTGAAGCTGCTCTGGTGAATACAAATTAATAAATGTGTACACGATTTAGCTCATTTACCACACAAATAAGTGGACTTAGACAAAGACCATTATACTAGTACCAAGTAACTTTATAAATTCACAAAATCCTTGGAGTAAACAAGTAATCAATTAAGCAATTGAAGGTACAAAAACATTTTATAGTATCAAGTGTAAGCAGTTCCATGTATTGATGTAAAACAACTTTTCCTCTCCACTGGTTCCCTTTTCACCATAAAAACTCATTTGCAGTTTTGGGCACTGCCGGTGATTTAATAATCTTAGAAATTTTCTGCAAAAGTATTTATATGCCCTCTATGTTCTTCAGTTCTTTTTATAGTATAGCATCCAAAACAGAAGTAGAAAAGCTCAGCCTAGTACTTGATATTGTTTCTCAAACTAATGATCATTATGCAACCTGAACTTGAAGAAGAGGAAACCACCAATGACAACAAACGAGAAGCATGCCACGAGGAGCACAATAAAAAACCTGCATGAATCCAATTAAGTACTCCTGTGAACCAGTAAATACAACTACAAAGGTCAAAAGATACATGCAAGGATACACAGGTAAAAAAAAATTGATGTGTTTTCCTGAACAAAAATGCGAGGAACATAAGTGCATAACGCATGTAAATCTTTTTTATCGGATTAGACACTTAATTTGAAGTACTCTACCAAGTTATTAAAATTCATAGTTTAATGGGCACAAATATCATGCTTGGTTCTTGTTTAACAAACCCTATGTACAGGAACTCATTTAACTGGCAATTTTTGTTACTGACAGTCTCAATGACTTGCAAACCATAACAAATCTTACAATCAGTATTCTTGTAAACTCAAGCTCAAGAGGAATCTGACTAATGCAATAAAATTAAATCATTATTGCACATAAAATACTTAGTCAACTGTAAACTGACAAATGAAGATACCATGAAGGTGCTGTTTGTTGTACTTACGTGGCAACATTTCTCTCTAATTGAATGTTGAATAAATAAATTAATCGAGCGACACTCCATTTGAGATCTTCGAATGAAGGCAATGAAACATCCAATTGAAGTGGTGTTGGTTTACTAAAGGAGTTGGACATGCAAGCAAATGGCAAACTGGAAGTTGCAAACACTTGAATTGCACGACAGAGTGATTCTTGAACAACTTTCATCATCGAAATATCGACATAGAAACGCATCAGTCTGACTAAAAAACAACATGAGAGGGATGCCGCCAGGATTTTAGATCTAAAATACTGCATAGGCTACAACATCAATGAATCATTAGTCACACTGTATAGTCAAAGGGACAAGAACTTATCAAAATCCCCAGAGATTCACTGCTCAGGTTCCATCATACAAACAAAATCATCTCAGATTGATTTTACCTCCTTTTTCTTTTTTGAAAGATATCTCAAATTAAAAACTTATTTTGGACCATTTAACACAACTTAAGGTCTAAGCTGATGCACAAACCTGAGGTCCATTCTTCGAATCCTTCTTTGGGAGTATATTATTCTCACTGGCAGAACCATTGGCTTTCCTTGAAGGATTGAACTTATCCAATGTTACATGGGATGTTATCTTCCGTTGCTCTGGGAATGGATCATAGCAAAAATTGAGTAGCACATAACTGATCAACAAAAACACATTTTCTGATGCCCCTCGAATTGCAGGAAATTTAAGTGAAAAATCACTTGTAAAACAAGCAGCACAGATCATCGACAACAGTTAAGAGATGAAGAAACTTGAATTAAATGAAAAGTACACGTTGATTAAAGCTTACCTTTATTGTTTATCAAGAAATACTGTACATGTAAAGGCGAAATTGCCATGCATCCGCATGAATGCAGACTTGACTTCCTGAAATTAACAGTGCTGCTAGCTTTTTAAAACAATACCTCTAAACAACTGATTTGAGTACAACTGACAAAAAAGTCAAATAGAAGGCATAGATACAAGTGCAAATGTCTTTATGAAACGAATGTGATGGACTTCTCTATTCTTATGAAATAAAGACTCGTGCAGCTCACTGTGCTAAGCCACACTCAGACCAAAGATGTTCCAGTATCTATCTCTACGGAAACAGAGCATACATAACCTCGTGGCATGAATAATACACCAGTCTTATTCCATAAATATTCAAAACTATAAGCTTGATAAGGGGTGAATATATTACACGCACCAAAAATTTGAAAAGTCAGGGACACCGTGGAGCAAAGTAATATTTTCATAAACAACACTTGAAAATTCGCACATTTTTTCCAGTTGCCATTCAGATTTCCACACATCAATTTTTGGAAATTGTAAGTTTTGACCCAAACACATGATTCGTCTCATTCAACTTGCTATAGTCATAAGAAGCTTTGATATAATGCCACTTGCTACAGTCCCAGAGCTCCAAAAAACGTAACAAATCATTAACTGTATTAGTGTAACGCAATCTAACAAAGGCAGAAGACAAACAAACTCCTTCCCACGTATTTACACACCAAGAATATTATCAATCAAGGGCACGTATATGGGCTGATATACCAATGACTTGACGAGCTTTTGGTTCAGAAATTTATACATACATATTAGACGTAACTCCGCTTACACACAATGGAGTCTCCACCTCTGTTGAAAACACGCATAAAGATTAAACCTTTACGCACTTAAACTAAGAATAACAGGTCACCTCAGCGAAAAAGATTTCTGACGCAATCTGGGATTTCTTGTCGAAATCCATGGCCGAAAACTGTTTAACTGCATCATCCTTCAATTTTGAAACTTTCTTTTTAGGCCATATAAAAGGATTTAAATTTATACGGATGACACAAGTAGATAAGCAAATTGTTGAGACACTTTCAGTCAGCTAAATGCATGTTTGGAGATATGAAAGTCCTCGTTTTCCTTCTGGTGGAAAAGCGCAACGAACCCGAAAGTGACCCAACTTTTTTCCTGTTCGGCCTCGTTTAATAGAACAGTAAATGTTTATTTGATTATAAATGACTCTCTTTAGATGTAAGATTAATTAAAATTTTAATCCGCACACACTAAATAACTCAAATAATCGAGTTACATATTTCCCTTCTATTTTATGAAATTTTAATTTTTATTGTCTTAGAAGTTTAGTTTTGGATTAAAAGTTCACTGTTCACATGTTTCAAAATAGTTCGATAAAAACAATGATAAAAATATGTTAGAAGAACATGTTGGCAATTCATCTGAATATTATAATATAGATATATAAGGCATGTATAGTCTTAAGAAGATATAAACTATGTGTTAATCAAGTCGAAAATTACTGTTCGCACCTTCGAATTACTCTCGAATCTATTGTCAAATTAAGGAAGAAATTATATTTTATTGGGAGAGTGAAAGATTATAATCTTACTTCGGAACTATATCCCGATCGATAGTTATACCACAAATTCATCCACATGGGATACTTAGAAAATATAGAAAAAGAACAAGTTTATTAGACTTGGATAGATAGTGTTGTGTCCATTATATTAGTATTTTTTTCTCACATTGGATCGGGACTCCGGCCGGCGAAACAAAGGAAGATGGATGATCCATAGTTTAGTCTCTCCGACGGCCTGCCGGGATCCATGAAGATCGATGACGAAGAAACATATGCATTAATTTTTAGAAAATTTTCATGTAAAACTCCCAATTAAGACGCAAGAAATAGATTGCATGCGCCTTCTTTTAAGCTGTTCGTTTGGCGTTAGATGTACCAATGCTTGGGCACTTGGCCCTTCGTTTTGAGTAACATAGATATAGTAGTTTGCATTTAAAGATTTTAGAATGGTGGCATTTATATATTTTTGTTATTAGATTTTTTTTTTCCTACATTCAAGTGAACATGATAAACAAAAAGCAGAAGAAAATCGAGAATTGTCTATATGCAACGAATATTTTTTCTCAAAATCTTTTAAGCAATCTCTACGAACGATATATATGTATTCTTCGATCTATTTAGGCAATTCTCAATAATATCAACTAGTAGAATGAGATTGTAATAGTTAAAATAAAGATGTAGGTGTATCTTTCAAAGTTGAGGCAATGTATACATATTTCATCCAAGTTACAAAATATGGCCGTCACGCTGCTAACTCAATTATATATTCAACCCAATTATATATCCCTTTTGTCTTGATATGTGATAATTTTTCAAAAATTAAATGGTCCTTACATATACCCTATATAGCACTGAAGTTAACATATTTATATGTACCATGTGATTCATATGCATTGATGGATTATGAACAAGTGTTCACTAGAAGATAAGAAGGTAATTTGGAGCCGTAACCGAGACATCTCTGTTTGGAGCTTCTGTAATACAAAAATACGGGTTTGTTTCCTTCTAAAAAAATCCGTTCCGAGTCAAGTTCAATGACTGGCAGTAAATTATAAATTAAATTAACAACGATATCATGTTTATAGCTTAATTATTTTTAATGAAATAAAAAAATTATATAAAACATTAGAAATTGATACAAGTAATATCAAGAAACATACAAGTATGTGGAATGTTTGGGTTGGTAGATTTTATGAGAATTATATTTTATCGAAGACAGTGGAATTCCGATAGTGAAGCTATTTGTGGTCCTCCCAAATAAAATTTATAGAGTGAAATTCATTTTTTCCCCCGCATCTTTTGATATCGATCTCAATTCAATGCTTTATTAAAACATTTTCATCATCACTTTGTGTTCATTTATGATCTTGTGGACCTCGATGCTATTCCTCGTCAACTTTTCGAAAATAAATACGACTTATACCGAGACAAAAAGTATTTGAACGTCTATATAAACAATTTACGAATCTAATATTTAGTCTCGGTTACAAATTTCTATGCGTAAGATTGACATGAAAAGTAATATTGTTAAAGCTGCATATATATTTTACGTAAGCACAAAACAACTGAGGAAATCTCATAAATCAATACGATATTATAATTTACCCCCAACAAGGCAACTACATTATTCAATAATACGATAGCCATTTTTAGCTCACACTACTTTATTAGATTATATATCAAATTACGCACTAGCAAGAACACGAGGACTTTGTACAAGAGTCGACCATCGCGCAAGCAAAACGTAAGTCCCCACTCCCCACCAACCCACTATAGAAAAGCAGGGAGAACATATAATGATACCTTATGAAACTTATAGACACCATTACAAAGCACTTACTGACCGATTTTTCGATACTTCAACATCGCCATCATGTCGAAATTTAGAAAGCCATAGCATACAGAAGGGTTATAGAAGACTTTTAGGAAGAGGTAGTGGGACAAAAGTGCAGCAAAAGCAAAATAGTATCATCCGACTTTGGTAATCAAATAAACAAGGAAAGTGATCTATATGTAGTGGGAGTGAGGTCTGATGGGAGTTATTATAGGCACGTGCAATGACTTGTAGGTTTATGAGGGGGCGGGTGGCTCGGGTTTGACAAGGGTGGAGTCATCAGATTGATTAGTGGGATAGATAAGGGCTGCAAGTGATATAGGCATGATGCAAAGTGATTTGGATTGAAGGAATTGCATTGCAGCTCCCACATCTTCCTCCATGAGTTTAGCTACCTCGTTTTCTGTTTCCTCATTCGACCACTTCTCCCACACATGCTGGTTAGATCCTATTTCACTGGTTTCACCCTGAAAGTAACAAAGAAAACTAGATTTTGTAAAAATGACCTGTGAAGCATGTTCATGTGAACACTTGAAGAATTTATAGTTACCTCCATGGATTGCAGTGGAATGTCCGTAACAAGTTGTGCTACAGCACCAGCCCCACCTAGCCTACTCATGCTTAAAACCTGTCGGAATTTTAAACTCAAAAAAACAGCCTTCTCCTATTGGGCCTCAAGAGGACTTGAAGGGCGTAATGTATGGAATGTCACAAGAACGGGTCACATCGAAGAAAATGCCGAAAATCTTATTGCACAATATCATGTGTATTTAAACCTTTCAAAAATATTCTAAGAAAAAGCCAAAAATATATAGACCACAGGGTCACCACAATTAAATTAAGAAAAGGTACTGCCGCTTTGAAAAGAACATATTTCATTAAACATTAAACTGAATATAACTCCATTAGACAAATGTTGCTAAATCCTCAAATATAATCTTCTCCAGTAAAAAACAATGAAGTCCTATGAAGTAGACATAAGAAAAGACCCGGTGAAAGGAAAATTTCAAGAATTAGCTTGCTGCCTTTACGAGCAAATAAGAAGTTTCAACAATATATCTGAGTTTGCAATGGGTGGCATAAATCAACCAAATAAAATGTACGGAAACTAAGATTACAAGCATGACCCAAAGACGCCAAGGAAACAAAAAGGCAATACAAAAAAGACATGATTCTAGAAGAATAAGGGGCATGTGTAATGGCACAAGCATACAATAGAAAACAAATCTTGTAAACTAATTAAATATGTAACCATCTAGAACCGGAATCGAATTAAAACATGAATTTTTCTGACCTTGACTTGAAGTCTCAGAAACTTCACATAGTCAAGTATCTCATCAAGCATGGCAGCCCGATCTGTCTGAAAAACGAGAATAGAACGAGATAACAAACTTAATACAATATTTACAAAACAATGAAATGATTATTCTAATTCCTTCTTAGCATTTCCACTTAGAGTTAACATATATCTCAATATTGAAAAAAACGTATATATTGAAATTCAAGGATATAAAAGACTTGTGGCAAATGAAGATCATGCACCTTGTTGCAGCTGGGAACAAGTTCTTGCAATGCCTTGATTCGTTCTGATATCCTTTCTCTACGCAGCTGTATCAAGAAATATTTATTTTACTGTAACACGTTAGCATTAATTTGAAGAACACTCAATTCTTCATCAAAGGATAGCATACTTTATAGCTCACTTATATAAATATACCCGCTCAGCAATACTATGAGGATCAGTTGCTTGCCCTCTTCGTGCACGAACTCTTGGCTTAATTCCAGGTGCATGTGGAACAGTGACTGCAGTGCTTGGTGTCAATTGACCTTGAAAAGCCTGAAAAGTATAACGCTTACTTTGGCAAGTAGAGTGATATCATCGACTTAATAAATAAAACCTCTATTTTGCAAAGGCGAATACAAAGAGTCAACTGGAGAAACAGTTACCCCCACCGATGACATAATAATTCAGCTCAATGATTCAAAACCTGCTGGGAACAATAGGCCCAATTTACTTGCACTTAAAATTGTAAATTCCTGTGAAAGTAGAGGAATTCATAGAGATTTCTCTTCATCCTAGATTCCTTATTTTCCTTCGTAAGAGAAGATTGGAGAATTCTTGAAAACCAATTTAGAATCCACTATTTTGATTCTCACACTAGAGAAACAGAGCTCCTTACGGTCAGTAAAAACTAACAACCATCCAGCGAACTACTTGCATTTTCTTCCAGCAACTATTAACTTGTTGTTATCGATGACATTATAAGATTGCTAGCATAGATTTGATTACAAATGACAGTCTCCAAAAAAAGATTAATCAAGTATCCACCATCGAAGAAATAAATTTTAATGAAAAGTTAACTGCTTTGTCAAATTAACATTTGTCAAATGTTTGACAGCCTTAAAGACCTGTTCCTAAATTCAAAATGCATCATATTTTACTCTTTGCCAAAGATCTCAGAAACCAACTACACAAGCAATGACGAGCCTATTCAAAAACATTTTGCAATAGCCTAAAACATATCTTGTCATAGGTTATACATGTAGAAACTACTGAACCAGTAGAACTACGTTCAGGAACGCACTGAAATAGCCAAATTTTAGTTCCAGTTGGTAAAAAAATTAAGAATATGCACCTACGATCGAAACTACTATGCTAGGTCCTGCCACTAAAATATCCTGATTTTAGTTTCACTTGGTAAAAATGAATAATTTGCACCTCCACAATATGCAACAACCTACTAAACTAACTTATACCGATTACAGCTACTTCAAGACAAAAGGTATTAAGCATGCTCCACCGAATGCATCAACCTACTAAACTAACTTATTCCGATTCTGCTGTTTCCATACAAAAAGTACAACCATGCTAGTAATTCAAATAAAAAGCAAATAATTGGAAAATTCACGTCTACATCAGTTAGCTGCAACAACGGGCACGCAGGCACAAAATTAACCTTATATAAGATCTCTGTATATTAACTGAACGACCTGCTGGACCTGAGGCACAGGGTGGCGGATTGCATGGCCCTGTAAATGGTCAAAAGCTGGATATAGACTTCCAATGTTGTTATTAGCAGCTTCCCTTTCCTGCAAGACAGAATTCACATAACCTTGTTACTGTTTTACGCCAATCAAAACACCAAGAGAGGACCAGGGTAGACGAGACCAATTGCATATAATATGTTTTTCTAATCGCAAATTCCCCGCGAAGTAGGTAAGAACACTCTCTCGCAAGCCCCACACATTAAGTTCACTCCGTCCCAAGCACACCACACACAGTTCACACTTCACTTCACACATAAGTTGATCTTGGCACACAACCTCGCACAATCATATAAACCCCATATTGAAGGAGAAGAAGGGGAGAAGCGAATGCTAAACGCTAAAGCTTACATGCTTCACCGTAAAGCCTCCACTGTCACTAACCGCATCATGGCCGTTATCTAGGCTGAGCCCCAAGGGGAACAACGTGTGATGGTGCAGAGCAGAGCCTACAGCAGCAGCTGAGCCAAGCTGAGATACACTGTGATTCAAAGTCGCCGTTTCAGAGGAGTTACCAGAGTCTGCTCCGGGCAGTCCAGTATATGAAGGGATCGAGAGAATTTGCTCCAGAAAGTCATCAGCCGCGTACCCATCCGGCGGATTCGTAGTCATGCCAGAGATTCAGGACAGTATACCGGAGTTTTGGGGCTAGGGTTTGGGTGGTGGAAGGTCGGAACTTTTCGTTGAAAGTGGCAATGACTTGTGTTTTCATATGCTTTATGTGGACGCATGCTTTTCGAGGGTGTTGGATTGGGGAATGTTGGGGGTTGTAGCAAATAATAGTTAAAAGTTTGATACCTGACCCCAAATGTATTATTTTCTTAAATTCAAGATATTAACTATCTCAAATCCTTGCCATTGTCAGTGGCAGTTGGCTTAAACAACATCAAACTTTTGGATTTTGTTTCTTTTAACATCAAACCGCACATTTTTAGACTCTTTTCGTAATTTGTCTTTAGTATAATTTGAAAAGTATTTTTTTTTATAAAGTGGTTCCATCATCTTATATGTAACTGGTATGATTTAATTAAGACCTAATCTTGAGACCTCGTCCATGTCATTTGGCCAAGATATGCTTGGCACGGTTATTGAGACTTTGGATCTATGGTCACAATCAATACATTTATCATTATAAACTCAAATACTAACATCTGTGCTTGATGTCAGATATAAAAAGTTTTTTAAACTATGATGAACATTTACGTTGAATGCTGCCAATAAACATTTTACTTCAACAAACGTGTCTCTCAATAAAACCGAGTAATTGAATACATGATACACAAGTGTTGGACATTTAATCTATCTGGCCATCACTTGTCTAGGAGAAAGCCCATCCTCTGATACATCAAACACCAAATCATCGCTCTTTGATAGAGCATAAACAATTTCAACCATGCTAGGCCTTCTCGAGGGATCCCTATTCAAGCAAGCGACCGCAACAACCATGGCACCCATCACACTCTCCATTGTGCACGACTCGTCCACGATACGATCATCTATCCATTTCCTCACCCTCATCAACTTCCTCTCCTCTTTTCCATCCAAAATCCCATTAACGCTGGCCCACAAAACCTTCCCTTCTTCGTCAATAGCCTCCCTACCTGATATAAGTTCAAGAAGCACGACCCCATATGAAAAAACATCCATTTTGGTCGACACGACCCCGTCGGCTAGATACTCGGGGGCTATATAGCCTTGTGTACCAACAATGTGCATTGTGATGGCGTTGCAGCCTGATTTCGCAAGCCCAAAGTTGGCGATCTTGGCTCGCATATTCGAGTCCAAGAGAATGTTACTAGTCTTGATGTCCTTGTGCACGACTTTCGGTCTAGTGTGCTCGTGGATGTACTGGAGACCATTCGCTACATCGATGGCGATTCTTAGCCTTGTTTTCCAACTCAGCTTTTCTGTCTTTCTTTGATGGAGCCATGAGTAAAGGGACCCATTTTGTACATATTCATAAACAAGGAAGCAATTAGCCTCTTTCGGCTCTATGCAAAACCCCTCAAGCTTGACCAAGTTCCCATGATTCACCTACAAAACCCAAAGGCATTACAAAAGTTTAAGGATTAAAAATACTATGTACCTAACAAACTATTAGACAATTCTGGTAAAAGATAACTTTTCTAGCTTATAAAAATTTATACAATAATTATCAAAATGGAATACTACATCACACTGTCACAGTTGAATCATGGATGATGACAAAAAGGAACTGCCAATAATCTGCGGTAGGATTATTTAAATCCCAACCCCCACCTAAGATAATATCTAATTTCAATTGAATATATATTAAGGTGACACCAGCACTTTATGTCCTTTTCCCACATTACATTATTCCAATCAAATAGAGCAACATAACAAAAGATCCACTATAATAGAAATAACTATCTTTTAGTGATAGCTAGTATTTCTTATTCTTGTTAAAAGAATAATCAGAAATATTATTGAAGTTTCAATATGATCTAGAAGTCTAGGGTAGTATGAGAGGGATTAATTAGCTTAATGGTTTAAGTTTGGATAAAGAAGTCTTCCTTAAAAAAACAGTTAAAGAACATTTTTGTAAGTGCTTTTACTAAAAAAACAGTAGTTTGGCGTAAAAATTATTTTATTTCTTTGTAAACAGATATGGAATTTTTTCCAAAAGCAGAAATTATAGTTTTCTTAAAATAATTTTGTAACCAAATAAAAAAGATTTTCTTAAAAAAAATATTTTTTGTTCTTGGCTTCGTGACCAAACACACTAAAAAAAAAAAGTACAGCAGTCAAATCCTTCCAAATTACTGATAAACTCTTAGAACTTTAACTTATTATGTCATGTGGGCCAACTAGTTAGTTCAGGAAACATTGACCAATTCAATGTAAAAAGCTTACGCGTAAACGTACAAAAAATACATAAATACTACTCTATATTTTCTTCCCAAAAAATTTGACAACATTATGGCAGGAATAAATACTTTTGGCTAAGGTTAAGCTATTAATTGATTAATCTTTATAGAGATCAAAAATCTTGATATATATAGGTTTTAAATCTAGTGATATTTACGAATAGTTAGGGATTCAGGGAAAGAACTTATATTGAATAAATATTTTTGTTACCAAGCATTGCAGCATAAATCTAGATAAGTTAAAAGTTAACTAAACTATAATTTCAAATTATTTCAATATATAATGTATAATTATCAATATAAAAATAGTAAAAATATACATGTAAACATTACGTAAAAATGATGAGACGAAGAGCGCAGTAAGAAGCAATGAGTACCTTCTGTAAAATCTTGAGCTCCTCGTAGGCATTCCACTTCATCTTCTTGATAGCATACACTTCTCCATCAACGATTCCTCTGTAAACAGACCCTTGGATCACCCATTTCTCATCGAACCCATCTGTCGCCTCCCTCAATTCATCAATCCCAAAAACCCTGTATTTATCCAAACACCCCGATACATCAGCAATCAGATTCACCTCTTCCCCCTTCTTCAACCCCATGCCTGCTCTCCTCTCTTCATCTCCATAGTACTTCCCTCCCTTCTTCTTCATCATCTTTTCTCTGTGATACCATCCCCCGAGAACAAAGACCAGGCCCACTGCAGACACGCCTAAGCCTACTCCTAATCCAATGATAGCTCCTTTGTTCTCAGTCTCACCGGCAACAGGAGGAGGGGGTACAGGCTGTGTCAGATTTGGAAGCCGTGAGACGGGCACGAAGACGGTGTCGAAAGGTTGGATATTATTTCCGTTGACGTCGGTTATAGACTCTGCCGTTGTCCCAAATCTTGATGCGATGGAGCCCACGCTATCAGAAGGCTGGAACACGTAGCTGATAAGATAATTGACTGCGTTTCGGACCTGGGTCGCATTCGGGCACTTGCAGAAGATTGGAAAAGTTATCACATCACCGATGTTGAGACGAGTGGGCTCGAAGGTCGGATTGACGACTTCGACGGATTGGTAGGTTGTCAGATTCTGGTATAACTGAGTGGAGACTATGTAGAAAGTGTTGCCGCTCTTGATGGTGTAGGCCAGGGCTGCGTAGGAAATGGTGATGGAGGTGTTGACTGTGGTGCAGGAACACGAGATGGGGATGAAGAGGGACTGGTCTGCGATTAGAGGGGAGGCGGGGGTTGAAATGTTGCTGGGATTGGATATCATGAGGCGGCTGACTGAGAAGAGGTCTCCGTATGGAGGCTAAATCCAAGAAATCTGGAGCCGCTGCTCTGTAGAAGTACGTAGGTCTGGCATGGGGTATGCGGATTGATTTGCTGCGCAGGTGTATCCTATGGTGCTGGGGCTGGGGCTTACATGGATTTTGAAGAAGAAGAAGATGATGATGGAGGGTGCGAGGAGTCTGGCTATTACATGAGTTGATTTGGGTTTCATTTTACTCTGCTTTTTCTTAACAGATGAAATTGCCATTTATATATTTTCTTTGCTGGTAAAAGAATCAATTCGATTTCACAACTAAAATGTATTAAAATTCAACTTTAATTAAATTTATTTAATAAATTGTAACTAATATTTTTAGATTGTCAAGTGGACCCATCTCATTACCTGGAATAAAACTTTGCATACTTTCGCTTGTAGCTTGTATCAATAGTAAGTAGTTTGGTGGTGGTTTTGTTTATAGCATACTTTCTAGTGTATAATAAGCAAACCAGATAAAATAATATTAACATAAATAAATCTAAAAAGTAAACAGGAAGGGTAACTGAATAAAATAAGTGATGGAAATATTCTTGGGCCGTTGTACAGGTTCGAGTTAAAAAAAAATTTATTGTACTCATACTTAAAATGTAATTATTTAAAAGTGAGCATTTTGGTGCTTAGAATATTGTAACAAGACTTTATTATCCCGACAAAAAACATATTTTTACGTGATATTTTATTTTCAAGAGATTTTGAGTAATAAAATTTTATACAGAAATTACTTTTGTGATATACAAATGTTATACAAATATTTATATTTTTCAGCAACATCACTCCAAATTAAGTCCGCCGACGGATCCTTCACGACTTGTTTGGCGACGGCCCCACGTCCACAAAATTTCTCTATTTAAAACATTTGTTATTTTCTGAATTGAAAATGAAAAGGTTTGCCTTCTAAGTTGGATTGCGTTGATTACAGTAACAAAATTCCACATTTTGATGTGGAAACCGTGAATGAGACCCCCACCAATCGAGAGCAGTGGTCAAACACTCAACTCTTAGTCTCTTAGGTTTGCGTCTTCTTTGCCATTTCCTTTTTCTTTAAATCAGCGATGACTGTGCTACAAATGCTTAAATGATATGATATTTAATCGAAATTTATAGATGGTTTACCTACAAAAAAATAAACTTTTGAATGAATGGGCTTCCGAGATAAAAAATTTTCCTTGTAATAATAGATTATATTTTTAATATTGTTTAGACATCATTTAATGACCTTTTCAATTAGTGGTGATGGTATTGAAAATATCTTTTCAAAAGTCACGGCACGGACTCATTGTTTCACACGTTCAGTTCTCCAAATAGACTTCCAAATTTTGTGCAGGGACATGACCTTTTTCATCAAGACTTTCAAGTTTCAAACTATTCTAGATATCACATATTTGGTTCTAAGATATATCAGCATCATATTGAATCGAGACTACAATTTTTTTCTTATGTTTTAAAATCTTTGAATGGATTCAAACTTTTTTGATGAAAATTACTTCGGTGGGTCTTCCATTTGATTATTGACAAAAAAATTTATAAATATAGTCGCCGCAAAACAAAACCCAATGTGAAGAGAACAGGAACAGACCCAATTTAAACCAAGTTACCATAACGAAAAACTATGCTTCCTTCGCTAAGCCCAGCCCAGTTGAACTTTACTTAAATTCATGCGACTAATGGACCGTGGTTGGTTAAACGAAAAATTTACTAATTTCCACCAAAAAACACTACTCATTTAAGAATTTTGGTAGTCCGATGAATTGGTGTTTTTAAAACAGAAAATCCATTTTACTCATTTTCAACCCTGTAGCTTTTTTTTTATTTACAAACAAATAAACATATAGCTTATTTGAGCAGTGAATTATTAAAAAATATCATGCGTAAAAAAATAGTATCTCAATAAATATTTCTGTAGAATATTTCTCGAAATTTGAATGAAAACAATGTATTTAAAACATTGAGCCAATTTGTCCCAAACATTGGGATGACCCGGTCTCCATGTCTGCTACAAGGAACATTTCTCAAACTTTACGTAGGACAGCCAAGCCAAACGTTCTTGTTGTTCGGCTGGTACCTGCAAGCACGGCGAAGCAGACAGAAGAAACACAACAAGAGCTGCATACGAATGAACCAATAAGTCTAGATTTACAAAGATCAAAGCTATTCGGCTCAGAGACCACATAACCGTGATAACAGGATACCCCTCAAGTATCCAAGGTACAGAACTCAACAGGAGATAACACGGAGAGCCCTAAACCCCACTATCGAACCCGATAGCTAGTCGGAGCAGCTACGACTCTCCTCACAGCCCGAAGGCCCACCAATCCGTCTAGAGCTTTACTGCTCACACGAGCTTGGTACATAGGCCAAGCTTAGAATAGAAGCCCCCTTCCCGGGATCTCTCAACTAAGCACCTCTCACAAGTCACTCGTCAAGCAAAGGAGACCGTAGAAGGTGAACAGAGGCGACAAGGAAGGATTAGGGCTACAAGCCAGAAGTGAGAGGGTAGGTTATGTGTCATCCAGAAACCGACACAACCATAAGTGTATAGTAAAGAACGGCTGAGATCAACGTCTGAAATCGTGCGGTGGCAAATAAAAGTGAATCTGAGCTTGGGCTTCTTCATGAGTGTGGATGACACCGACACAACCATAAGTGTATAGTAAAGAACGGCTGAGATCAACGTCTGAAATCGTGCGGTGACAAAGGAAAGTAAATCTGAGCTTGGGCTTCTTAATGAGTGTACAGGGGCAACAATTGACAAAAGCGGATAACTAATAAAGATATCGGTCTAACGAGACTTGGACCACACATCCACAGTTCTGTTATCCACGTTACAAGAAAAACAAAATAGAAGAAGTTATACACATAGGAGGGTAGGCCTCCTAGTTGAGAATTGCTAAGTTATGGAAGAATTATTGAAAAATTAAGTTTCCAGGGGTCGGAAAATCGCGGAGACAAAATATGGATTTAGAGAGGAATTGAAATTGAGAGTAGGATAAAACGTTTCAAATATGGCATTTTTTTCTTGGTTTTAGATCCAAATCGGCATTTTAATTCAATTAAACTTTGTTTTTACTTTTCAAAAAAACATTTCCGTATACCAACAAAGATATAAAATAATCGAGAAATGTGCAAAATTCAATGTTCTAACAGACGTTATGCGCTAGGCAGACAGTTATCCACCGCATAGTACCTACTCGAATAGGTGATAACTATGTGTTTTATTATAAAATTTTATATAAAAAAACATTTTCAACATTTTTCAAACATATATAGCTATTAAGTCCAAACATCTAATTGTTCTTGTTCATCTCCATATTTCGCCTGGTTATTGATATCGCTGTCTGTTACTCTGGTTTTGTTTCTCATAGGTTGCTTTGGGCTTAAAACTTCTATATTTTTCCTCTCGGCCTAGGCTTTTATTTTTTCTTTTAAATCCACGTCTTTTTTAAACCTTATAGTAGTCACCAACCGTAAAATCGGGGAGCAGAAGCACCGTCTACAGCTTAGTCGGCGCCTTTAGAACAGTGGTGAAATGAACCTCAGAGTCATGTTAAGTCATGTAGTAGTAGATGCTGGTCCAATACTTCTTTGTTGAACGAATTTCGTATACGTTTGATTCGAGAACAACAGTGGTGCTCACCTATTAATTAATTACAAATGGTCGAAAGGTGAGCAAAAAAATAAAAAAAAAAGGAGTTAAGTGTTTAGTCATTGCATAGTTGCAGTTGATCGCACAACCGTGGGCTACAAGTCTCTACTATCACCATGAAAACTCAAAAACTCGCAACCACGAAGAACTGACTCCTAGATTTTTGGTGAAGCTACAATTTCAGCATTTGTAAAGAAATGGAAGGCAAGTATAGCCCCAGTGACCACAAAATCAAGCGGTGAGTGAAAGAGTTGGAAATTTCAATTTTTTATTATGAATGTCAAATTTGGAAGTCAAATTTGGATGTCTAATTGTGATTAGATGTTATTATTTTAATCATTTCATTTGACTATAGACTTGTAATCTTCATTACTTATTTCTCAATTTTAGAACAATAGACTTGTAATCTTCATTACATATCGGACCCTCAACATTTGATCAATTACGGTCCAGAGTAGAATTACCATTACATTTACGTTTACATTCCCATTCCAATTACCCTTCTGTGGGAACACAAGTATTATGCAGCAGCATCAGCATCAGCTCTCTCGCATGTGGCATTCCTTCGAAATAATCTAAAGAATCGCGTGATGCTGTTTATGTAATTTCGCGCTGAGAGTCTCACGGACGGGCCGGGAAATTGTAGCAACTTTGTTATATGTCAGATAACATGATAGTAATGAAATTTATAAAAGCAATAATGTAGTTTTTCTTTATTCAAACTGTCCTGCTTGAAGCAAAATATCATTCACAATGTACATTTTCATTCTTTCTTGAGGAAAGAAGAGGTCTTTCTCACAAACTTTGGACAAGATTAATCGCGAAATTCCAACGAGTTCAGACTAAGTTGTCGCGCCAAGAGACTACAATATCATTCAGCCCTAATCTCCAATCCTCCCACTGCAAATCCCCATATTCCACCCAACCATCCAACACCTTCAACTCCACCAGCCATAATTGTAGCGACACCTCCCAAATCTCCACCATTAAAACTACTCTCCCCTTGACCAACCCAATCCTCCCACCTTTTCCTCTCTGTATTCTGTACCCCAATTCCTCTCCAATCTTCATCATCTTCTCTTCAATCTCCCCTGCTTCCATCCCGCAGGTGAATCTCATCTCTTTCCTATTCGCTTCCGCCTCAAAAATCCCAGATAAGTCCAGCCCAGAAGACATCGAAATTATGTCAAAGGCATTCACTTTCGACAGGGGTTTGCATTCTTTTTGTTCAAGAAACTCGGGTCCTAGATTTCGCTCTGTCTCTGAGCCAAGATTGGGTAGTGAAATTGACTTCTTGAACCAAGAAAGATTGGTTAATTCGTCAAGGCTCAGTCTTGTCTTTGGATTTGGGTCCATGAGCTTATAGATTATACTCTTGGCTGACTTCGAAATCCATTCTGGAAACTCGAATTCACGGCGATGCATAGCACGGTACATGTTCGGTAAATTGCTGTCGTCGAAAGGAATTCTGCCCACTAGAAAAACATATAAAAGGACTCCACACGACCATGCATCCGCCTTCTCGCCGTCGTAACCTGTACGGTAAACCACTTCTGGTGCGGTGTATGCAGGAGTTCCGCACGCGGTGTAGATCAATCCATCTCTCTTCTGTTCAGAAAGAGCAGAAAGGCCAAAATCCGATATCTTCAACTCCCCTTTGCGATCCAATAGGAGATTTTGTGGCTTTATATCGCGGTGGACGACCCCGTTCTGGTGACAGAAGCGAAGGGCGGAGACTAGCTGTTGAAAGTATCTGCGGGAGGTGGACTCGGAGAAGCGGCGACAGCGGTTGAGCTTCGCGAAGAGCTCACCACCGGGGGCGAGTTCCATGACAAGGTAGATTTTGGATTTGCTTGCCATCACTTCGTGAAGTTTGAGGATGTTCGGATGGTGGTGGAGACGGCGCATGGCGGAGACTTCGCGGAGTATCCGGGGCTCCATCGCTGCATCGACAGTGGCGGCCTTGTCGATAACTTTTATAGCTACTTCCACGGTGCTATCTTCTAGAGATCTGCCTCTGTACACTTTGGCGAAGCTGCCACGGCCGAGGAGGGAGCCCAGTTGGTATTTTTCAAGGATGATTGAACTACTACCACCTCCGGAGCTCGTGCTTCGCCATATTTTGGCGGCCGAAGACGGCGGCGGTGGGGGATTTTGGGTCGGCATGGGACCTCGTTGGAGGAGGGAAGATACGAGACGGTGGATGCGGGACGGAGTGTTTTCGTTCAGTGTTGTGTTACATAGGCTTTATATATAGTAACAAAGAGATTTATTTTATATATAATTACCAATTATTTTTTATTTTAGTTTTTCTAAAAAAAATCATTGTATTTTGTTACCCTACTATTGTAATGTTATTCAGTGTCACGATCGACGTGACGACGTTACAAATTACGGCCTAATTGTTGATAATATAAAAACTACGATCTGTCGACTTACTGGAAACGAAAGTAGCAATTCAATTTGTCATCTGTTATTGTTATTATTAATAATACATATATGATACAATAAAACATCTAATTAATTTATAATTTAAATTTCATTATTATGAACTTTTTATTCAAAGTTGTATCTTAACAATATGTTAACTATAAGTCACAAACATAACATTCCTACTGAATTCCCCATTACGAACTATTTATAAATCCATTTGTACTACATAATACTTTTAATTTTTGTCCATGAGTAACTTTATCAACCTTCTTAATTAATTGTAGATTTACATTATCCTTCATTCCACTATCTAATTAATTGTTATTTATTAATGGAATGCTTGACAGCTTGGGCTACAAGTTAATTTCTGCGGAGGTTAAACAATTCTTAAATCTGGTAATATCTTGCTATAAATAATATATAATATGGTGGGATAATATTACCCAATATAGATGGTCGTCACATGACTTACTAGTGCTTGGACTCTTGTGGGTTGAGATTTCAAAAGGAGATTATAAACTCATGAGTCAGCTAAATAATATTATTCTTTATTCTGAATCGATATACACAATTTAGCAGGTAAAAAATAAAATTGTACTTAATTGCGGAGATAGTCTTAGTTAAAGTACGTCATGATCTCAACCATTTTCACTGCCTACCTGAAAGCCAACTTTTTAAAAAATGTTTCTTAATCAGATTTGATGTAACCAAATAGTTCAGCCGACTAGCTATCACCACGTCGAGGACCTCGGTCACGTCGGGCGTCGGGAACTGGAGAGTATGTGCGTATACCTGCAACCAACGAACACTCGTCAGAGGACGTCGGAAGTGAGTCCGGCGAAGCCTCTCCGATGCTTAAGTCAGACAATGTGCGCGCGAGAGCAAATATAACTGTGTGCAAGAGTGTGCAATAATGAGTGAGTGAATACAAAGTAGCACTAAGTCGTTGGAGAAGTGCGGAGATCTCGGGTGGGCGAGATCTTCTTCGTGATCTCCGGGGATTTTGTTATGCAAACAAGGAAAGTCGTATCGTCTTCGGACTCACTAAAGGAGGAAACAAGTATCGTATCTGAATCTTCTAAAGAAGGAAAGACGTACCCAAAGATGATTCTTCAGTACGTCGGGTCGGGGTTCTCGGGAGTTACCCCGAGCCCAAATTGCTTTCTCGGTACCCTAGCTCCTCCCCATGACGTAGATGCTCGGGCGCCTCCCCAGGCGTGACTCCCGAGAAGGTCTCAAGGCTTCGGCCAGGACTCCCGAGCTGGGCGCATGCTCCTTGGTTGCTCTCGCCTTAGATGATGAGGGTAGTGCTGATGGTGAAGTGCTCAGTCCTCGAGTCTCGAGGTGATTATGGGGGGCATCAAGATTTATTTGATTTGAAAACTAGTAAAACATATCATATCTATGTACGTATACATATAATTGAACTCTTCATATCTTCATTAGAGACCGGTTGGGAAATAGTTATACTATAATAAAATTGTAGTACTCTTATAGTTTTGAAATAAAATAATTTTTGAGAACAACAGTTTTAGTTTTCATAATTTTATTGAATCTCAAAATTCCATATAATACATGATAAATTTGTATTTGAATAAAGGCAAGATTTATTTGTGATTGATATGGGTAATTATAATTTTAATTATTAATGTAATAATATATCAAATTATCATGCAAACTTTTTACTGAATAAATATTGAAGATTTTTTTTACTTCCAGGAATATCCACAAAAGTGTAATCCAATATGTTTAAGTTTCTATGTACAAATTTCATGCGATCAAATATTTAAATTTAAAATTTATTAGTCAGCCTCTTAAAGTATAGGGGCATATTCCATGGAGTATAATTAATTGTTTAAAAAATTTATGTGTTTTTTAGAAATTTATAGGTATTCAATAATTGTTTCATAAATTTCATGAAAATCTGGTGATATTCAATATTGACAATTAAAAATATTTTAAAAACCTACTAACTTTCTATAAAATAATACTGAATATTATGAAAAAGTTTATAGAAGTCTATACATATCTAAGAGTAAATAAATAAGAGTACCAAAATCTTTTACAAATTTATTAAATTTTTTGAAGTCAATAAAAAATTATCAAATCCATTGTTTAAAAAAGTTATCAAATCTGCACAATTTCTTTTTTAAATAAATTGACAGCCAAATTAAAAATGTTATCTACAAACTATTTTTTCATAGTCAACTTTAGATTGCCACTTTCTATCTTTTTTGAGCCAATCGTAGTTCTATCTTCATGCTTCGCATTTATCCAATATTTTTGGCGCGTTCCACACTACTGGCTAACACCATTAACCGTTCATAATCAGATACTTGCATCGCTTCATGGTCAAAATGGCTTAGCTCTTCGGGCTCCTAATCTTCCTCCGATCTTCCTCAATTTCATGGACACAATCTTGAGACCTTAATTTCTCGCAAAAAGTGGGCAAACTTGAAATCCGATACTAGATTAATTCTAATGATGCTAACCATCAATTGATGTACGAGATGAAAAAGGACAATATTCAGGATGCTTCGATGAAGTTGAAGAGTTAATTTCGTACATATTTAAATTAACCTTGGAAGCAAACGTGTCGACGTCCCACTGAGACGAGGATTCGGGATAATCTCCTACCATTTATATTTCAATTTCATGCTGTACAAAGTTGAATTATAACCAGGGAGCATGTTGCCGATATAGACTACTAGTTAATATATTTAAATAAAACTATATTAAATTGTGATACGATAATGTCCTCAGTATGCAATGTATAATCTCATATGTTGAATATGGCTCTACGAAATTAGTTTAAAAATCGCAGGCTTTCACGTGAAGTCCCACGTCCGCTAATAAGATCAATCCTCGCACTTATTATACGTTGGTTTATCTAGCAATTGAGCTATCATTCATGAGACTGTGTACCTTTCTTTGTCTTAGTGTACACGTTTTGTGTTACTGCCCATGCAATAGGCTGTGGACACATGAGTACTTGTTTTGAAAAAATTCACACACCCCCCATGGACTTTACTCATCGATCGATCCAAGTCGGTATCGCACTCACTTCTAGAGGTTAGCTATGTTAAAGATGAAGAATCTTACACTATTAAAAAGGCATATTTAGATACATTTCGATTTATTGAAAGCTCATTTTGCTGAGAAAATTAGAACCTACCAGCTCACAAACCCACATTTGTGCAAATGCCATATATATGTTCTCACCAAGATTAGACACCAACTTAGATTTTGTTGAGGCGCTTCCGTTGAGAACCATTGTCACCGTAAGTTTAACGTATAATAAGTACGTGTCATTGTTTTAAGAAATGGCATATAATTCAAGTAATCTTGTTCCAAGTATATCTACTCATCATATACTGGATATATCTACCTAGTCAGGGCTGATTCACGTTCTCATATAATAATATATGAAATGTATATTTCTGTACAAAATAAGTCAGCATGTGACTAGATGACCATGATTTGTGCTGTGAAGTTTTACAGGTGTGCCAATAGAAATGGGCACTTGGCCTACAATCGGGCTATCAATTTTCAAAGGTTCGAAGCTTTTGTCTCAATGTACAGCTCTTTTTGGTTTATGTCTGACTTCATTGGCTGTGAGGGTATACACGTGGAATGGTTCGTTCAACTATATATTCTCTCTTGAAGGATCTATTCTGCTACTCCAGCTACACAGATTTTTATTATTTTTTAAATAACAACCGCCATAGTAAATGTACATATATGCACTGTGGCAAGCGGCGCTAGCTTATATTATCACCAGCTAAAAAGGAAAAAGTAAATTCTTATCTATTCACTGTCAGTACATGAGACAGTGTCATTTGAACTTGAACCTTTCCCTAAAAATGTAAGACATCATGCCATGAAGCTAAAAATTTGAAAAAAAAAACAAGAAGAAGGTTCATATTCATGATTGGCTCAAAGAAAATGGATTTTCAAATCATTAGATCTACTGCTCTGAAGTTGGGGTTATATTCAATCTTAATCAGTTGCTGTTAAAGGATTCTGATATTTCAAACCATCAGTGGAGTACGTGTCAATAACATAATTGGTTCGTATCTCTTAAGTTCCTGTATCTTACTATTGATTAGAACAATATTTTTTTCTTTTCGGAAATCATAAAATCCTTAGTTTCAATTAAATGCAAGCAAACTTTTGTTCTTTGGAACATCGGGACTAGTCAAATAAATCTTAACTCTTGTTTTTTTAAGTGTTATTAAAACAATTATCGAGAGAGCAACTCAAATAATGCAGTAAAATATGCAGCCTCCACAATTTTGAATTAATAAAACGATTGATTTGCAGTTGCATAGGTGATATACATGCATGTACTTATTGTGACCAACCATTTGTCTTCGAGTAAAAGGATATTTTAATAAGGTTACGAAGAAGAACCGTTAATTATTTTATGTGCAACGTATTTATGGGATTGTTTAATTGCAACTAGATATAAATTAAAGGTATCCTACCTTGGGACATGATTTCTTACATCATTACCGTGACAGTTTGCTAAATGTTGGCTTGGTTTTTTTTTTTTATAATTTTCCTAGTTTCAAGGGGAATTATTAAATAAAAATAAAGTTAAGTATGCTATAAAAGACGTATCATATTGATGGATGCGGATTGCCCAATTGTAAACAGAAAAGGAAATAGAAATTCGAATCATATTAATGGATGCGGATTGCCCAACTGTGAACATAGCAATATATTATATATATAGTTTGGACTGATGTACGCAGGGCATAGTTGGATATGTATCCTCTAGTTTTCAAGATTGTGATTTTCTGGGCTGAACCGAGCAGAGAGCTGGTTTTCAAGAATGTGAGTTTTTGGGTTGAACCGAGTCGAGCGGTTAATTTGGATTTGGACCGTCGGATCGTCGGTCCCATTACTAAAAAGAGTTGGCTTAATTCAAATTTGCGGCTCATTTGGAGGCAAGACTAAACTCATCGACCAATTTGGCCTCGACAACTCACAGGAGTTGTGCGGCCTGCAGCCACAGATCATAGGTCAGAAGACGTCAGAGGTATGTCCGACGAAGCCCCCCCAATTCTTAAGTCAAACAGGATACGAGAGCAAAAAGAGCGAGAGGATATGTGTGCTGAAAGTGAGCAAATGCGTGTCTAATGAGGGGACGTACCTGTGTATTTATAGAGAGGCTAGGCGATAGAGATGAGCATATCCCGACGAATATTCTCCTAGATGGAGGAGTATCTTGAGCAAGATACTCTCCACGATTCTCGATGATCTTGTCGTTCAGATAAGAAAAGGCATATACGGGTTGGATTCTTGGAGGCAGAGAATTCTCCTCGGGAAGCCTCCCCGAACAGGGTATTAGTCCTCGGGTAAACCTCACGCGCAAACGGAAGAGCTCGGGCCTCGGGGCGTGCTGCTCGACCCTCGGGTCCCGAGGTGGTAATTGAGGCATCAGGAGTATCCCCCGCCGCAAGTCCTAGACGAAGGATTGAAGTATAGGATTGTGTGTAACTGAGGTCGGGACCCGAGCTGGGATTTATGACTTGGAGGAAAACCCTGATCCTCGTGACGTCGTACCTCAGTCGTTGATAAAAAACACGTGGACGGTGAGGACAAGGTCGGATTTGTGCTTTTGAAGAAGATCACGATCCGCGTGATTACGCATCTCAGCCGCTGATAAGATATGCACGGACGATCCAGATGGAACGATCCCGATGGTCGAGGCGAAGGTTGGAGTTCCCCGGATGATCTAGGCCGTCGATGAGCGTGAGATCGGACGGTCATGATTTTTCTCGAGTTCTTATAAATACTCGACGATCTCGATTCATTTTTCACCTCCGCTCCCTTACCGCGTCGAAACTCTGCCAAAATTCTCTCTCGTTCCCGAGCCGTTTTCTTAACCTTCTACTCTCAATTCAGTAAGTCTTACTTCTTATAATGTCTTCCTCTACTAACAGCGTAGTTAGGAGTGCAGCTGAGTCGGTAGATAGCATTCCCGCAAGTCCAGAGACCAAAGAGCCTTGGCTTCCCAACCAAGCCGAGCTGGGCTCCTCGAGCTTACCCTGGTATGAGGAGAAATCCTCGAATCTTAGGTTGTCGAACATCCCCTTAATCAAGGAGAAAGGGGGGATGTTGGATAAATTCAAAGTAGTCCTACCCTGTCCTGAGGAGAGGGCTCATCGTCCTCCCCCGGCTTCCATACCTTTTACATCAACCAAATAAAAATGGGCCTTCGGTTTCCGTTCCCTAGGTTCATCACCTCCCTCTGCCAGCACCTCAAGGTTAGCCCGAGCCAGCTAGCCCCGAACTCCTACAGCTTCCTCCTATCCTGGGCCGTCCTTCTCAGCTACTACAATATTCCTCTTATCCCTATGTCCTAACGCAGCTAATTCAGGTGAAGAGGCTGGTCCGGAGAAATTCTATCTCTCGCACGAGGGAGATCATACTTCATCTGGGGAACCCGAGCTCTCATAAGGGATGGATGAGCCGGTTCTTTTATGTTAACCGGGTCGCGAGGAAGAGGAATCTGTGGAGGTGTGATATGTCCTGGAGGGATAATATATGTAACGCCCCAAAATCCTTAGGACCATATTTATGCATTTCATAAATCATATGGGCCATTTTGGCAATTTATAATTATCATGTATCTGCTGAATTGTTCATTCCAGCAGGTAAGATTGCGCTGCAGCTGATTTCAGCAGGTAACTCCAAAGAGCAATGCACAAGTTGGTTTGAAATTGATTATAAAATGATTTAAGGAGGTGAAATGATTTCTTTAAAAGAAGGTTTGGTGTTTTACAAATTAAAACAATATGAAGGGAATTTTACTAACTTTTAGGAATGTGTCATGCTTGATTTTACAAGTAGCTTGCCACTAATCCCTTTCATATAAATACCTGTTTCAAAGAAAGACTTTCATCATTTGCAAAGAAAAGTTTAAAGTGTTCTTCAAAAGAATTAAAGAAAAGATCGTGTGTTGCTCAAAGGGAGGATTCCTGCAGGAAATTTGCTGTTGTTGCAAAGCTTCGTCAAGGCACGTAAAAGCTGATCTTTTTCTACACCATTTGAAGCATATATTGTGTTTTAATGGATCTGCTTGCCTGTTTATTGTGGACATATTTAAAGTTCATGTTGAAATGATTTAGACATAAAAAGGAAAGAAAAGATGGGTTCGAAAATGATGTTTTTGATGTTTATGATGCTTCCAGTATGATTTCCAGAAAGTTATGATGTTTTAAATATACTGAGGGTTCGAATTCAATTCCAGAAATGTTATGAACGTTCTTCTCGAAATAGCAGTAATATTAGAATTTGATAACTGTGAAATCGGTAGCTGCTGGTTGAATCATTGGTATGGTTTGATAGGCAGCAGCTGATGACATTGTTGTCGTTCTGATATCACAAACGTCGAGTTATGTCCCAGCAGCTGTTTCTACTTGTTAAGATTCAGCAGCTGTATTGATATAATGTTTATGAATGTTTTCCTCTCTGTTGTAATATCAGGATTGATGATTTGTGTAATCAGCGGTGCTAGTTAGATCAGTATAAAGTCTGGTTTAACAGGCAACTGCTGGTAGCGCGATCGTTGTTTTGATGTTACAAGCGTTTTTCATAAAATTCAGTAGATGCACTGTTCATCAGCAGATGCGTCTTCCTTTATTTAGTATCAGCAGTTGCATTCCTTTGATAAGGAATCAGCAGCTGCATTGTGATTTTAAATTCAGCAGTTGCTTTAATTTCAAGTACTGTTTATTCCAGCTGGTACTAGTCTCGTGACTGGTACTATTCACTCATATAATCGTGTTAGCACTTTTCCTTGCGACTGATTGATGTGCTAACGACGTCGTTCCATTTAGTTATACAAATATCAGCAGGTAGTTTTGTATTTCATCTGCTGATCGATCTAACGACACCGTTTCACTTTATACAAAGATCAGCAGGTAGTTTTGTATTCGTCTGCTGATCACCCCAACGACATCGTTTCATTTTATATTTATTCTTGTGACTGGTACTGTTCACCAGCAGATGCATTTCATTTCATTTCAGCAGGTATTAGTCTTGCGACTGGTACTATTCATTTCGACTGGTTTTTCTCTCAATCAGTTCCAGTTTAACGATATGTTTCCAAAGTCAAATTCAATACTCAGTAAAGTTTTAAAATGGGAAGCAAATGTTTAAAATAATGGAACCCGATGTTTTACAGAAATGTTTAAAGAAAGATTGTTAAGGAACGAAAAGATGTTTTAGATTATGGCATAGATAGTTAAGGTCACCAAGGAGAAGGGTGAGCAGTTGTCTAGATGTCGACTGCCCTTTCATATGAGCTATATGCTAAACTGATATCGGGAGTCATTTTGATCAAAGTGCAACACGGACCAAATAGAACTTATATGCCATGATCAACTGAAATTGGAATTGAAAGAAATGAGGAACTGGGCTATTTTCCCCTGTTTCTGCCATTGAAATGTTTATGAAAATGATATTGTATATTGAAGTTCCTTAATATATGCATTGTGAGCCTTTAGGCTCACTAGCTTTTAAAATGGTGCAGGTACGACAGCTGATGGAGGAACAGCAGGTGGAACTTGAATCAGCAGATGGGTGGCGTTGTGTTTATCCAAGGCCTACGTTTTCCGTGTCGTAGTTGTATTGTTTTGATTAGGTTGTGCTGTATTAAATCAGTAGCAATGGTTGTATATTTATCTCAAATAACAGCTGTTGTAAACCGCATTTGCAAAGTTATATGAAACACCCTGTTTTCCGCAAAAGCTTTTAGCAGTAGCGCGCGTATTGAGTATCTGCTGAACATTTCGAATTGTTTTGTGTCTTGTTTTCCTTTGAGTTATAAGAGATGCAGCTTATAACAAATCTTCTTTTAGCCCTTCTTTTATTCGAAAATTTTTGTTTACTCCAATTCTCGTGGCCCCATTGGGTTTGGGTGTCACAATATATATATCCTAACCCCTCGACCCCCGACCGATCCCCTAACATGATCACCTACATTGCCGCTATGCGCGAGAAGTGCTACAGTGCTCCCGAACTGGTTAAGGAGGACCTCCTGTGCCACTTCGGGTTCAGCAGGAAAGGGGTCCGGCTGGTCGGGGACTTAGGTATCACCGCGCCTTGTCTTAGCCGTGTTATCCTATGCTGTATCCGAACTGATATCTGACTCGCTCCTTTCTTTGAAGCTGAGCGAATGGTTTGTGCATGTTTGACGAGTTTATAAAAATTTATATCATTTGAAATGATTTATGTATGGTTGAAGCCTCTTGAACTATTTACATTATTTATAATTGTTATGCCTAATCGATACTTTTGAAAATTTATAATTTATGATATAATGATGTTACGTTTTCTGGACGATGAATTTCAAAAATAATTTTATATCATTTATAAGTCATATAAATTTTATTATTTTTCATTTTTAGAGGTAACCCTATTGGCGGGTTGAGTTGGGATTGGTGTGTGTTTAGCTGGCCTATCATGCCTCATTTGATAGTGGGTTAACTGGCCTATTTTGTAACACCTAAGATTTGATGACGATAACTATTGTACTAACACAAATTTTTCGACGTGCTTTTTTCTCATTCGCACATCCTGAAAAACTTTCTAGGGTGTCACCCATTACATAATTTCCCAAAGTCAAACACGTTTAGCTTTATATTCTCATGTGATTATCCTACCGAAAAGAAGATAAACTTTGATGCTATGAGTAATACCATTTAAAACTGATAACCCTCTTCAACTGGCCAATCTCGAAGCCCCTCTCAATGTGTGGTCGGTTCAGTCGTTCTCTCCTTCGCCTAAAAGTCTGCCAGGAGTCGCTAATAGTCTGTGCAACCTCTTTGCACCGACTATCATTCCCCGCCCTTTTTTTAGCTCCGGACATCACATGTTTGACATGTCAAAACTTGAGAATATTAGGTGTATTTACACAAATTTTATATTATTATAGGTATAATGCATATTAACATACACTAAATTCATTTATGGGTCCATTGATTCTAGGAAATCTGAAAACTTTGATTGCTTTTGCATAGTTTAAAAATGATATTATATCCAAAAGAAAAAAATCTAGAGATATTAAATTTATATATGTATGCTCTAATAGAAAGCAGAGGGGATGGGCTTTAGATATTGTAATATAATCGACATATCTTTAAAAGAAACTGGAAAACGGGAGGAATGCCATTATTTTTTTCTTGTGTTTTCTCAAGGATGGGTTGATTGGAAAAGCCGGAGGAAATTGATAACATGTTTAAAAGTATACAAATTTCTTGGCGTATATAACATCTTAAAAAATCTTGGCGTATCTAAAATATTCTATCATGTATTCTCGGATGCATTAGGAGATATTTTTTTGGAAACATTATGATTTTCCCGTCACTTTCTTGACAATAGTTTATAGCGAAGTATCACTGTTAAACTACTGTGATAATTAATCAATTATATATGTCCGGTTTACGTTGAACGGCAAATGGTTCATGTTTGAATCATATGATGTTTTGACATTTTTGGCATGATTCAATTTACCCATACTAATAATTATTAGTTTCTATAAATAATTAAGATTTGATTCATGGGGATAGATCCTAGATGTGACGAGATTTGGATTTATTCGTCCAAATTAGCTGCTACTTTTAATTTTTTTAAGTATTTATATTTATCTTCTCCAGCTCAATGGCTAAATCAATGGGGTTGAAGAGCACATAATATATCTTGACTCAGGGTCTTGATTTTCGGCAAAAATTCTTGTCGCGTCTCATATATCAATATCGATATAAATGATCTTTTCCTCACGTTGTGCTATAGCAAGAGCCCCTAAATCTAGAGCTGCTTGTCGTTCCAACCCAATGCATGGAATCGATATGTATCTGATGGAGTCCACATCACACATAGAGCGCCCAAACAATGTGAGAAGTCAAACAATCACGCAATGCACGTTGCGGGTGTGCTTCCTGCTCGCAAGGAAAAGAAATATTTAATAAAACCACGAAAAAACAGATTGTGCTTGTGGATACAACCTATTTAAATTATATATGTAGAGGGATTCGCTTTTCTGACTCTGACCTTGCGACCCATGCCCTTCTCATTGGTTTCTAAACTAGTTATATCGTGGGAAGTTTCTTGTTTGTAAAGTCGGTTGATTAGGGTAAAATTGTAAAGGCTTAAGGAAAACATGTATGACTCAAAATGCAAGTAAAATAAAAATAAGTAATCCAAGAATATTTTTGTATCATTTTTGCCGGCATGACCGAGTGGTAAGGCGGGGGATTGCAAATCCTTTTTTCCCCGCCAAGTTCACTAAAAACTAATACGCCAATTGTTTTAAGATAATAGCCAGCATCCTCTTTTTATGCGAACTGCCATGTAACTAGCTTGTAACTTTAAACATAAAGGAATAATATGTATTATCAGTTATTTCCTGTATGGCTGTATTGTTAAATTTCAATCTTATCATACTATCTTTCTTTTATTGGTACATTAGGTTCTTTCCGAATGTTGTGTTGCGTTGATCTGTTAGATATGTGTGATGCAATGTTAATACGTATAGTATATCAACATTTTGATGAGAATAACGCACTATATAAGACAAAATATGTTAGCTATCTCCTATACTGACTACAATAGTTTTTCGGGTTTTTATTTTTTTTTGGTGTTTCTTAACAACCCTCGGCATGCAATAACATAATTGTACTATATTCTGGTAACACGTACATGAGCATCGTGAATACTATTGATTTTTGAGTTTTCAAAATTTCAAAGCATTCAATACAGATATAAGAACTTGATTTTACATTAGAACATAAAATGGCACTTGCCATAACCAAGTTTGGAACCTATCACATGCACAAACTCTTAATAATTCATAAAAATGTATATATACAAACAAAAAAATCTATTTGTGAATTTGGCTATCCAGAGGAAGTAACATAAAAATGTAATTGTACAATGTTCTAACATTAGAAATGTCAAGATGTGCATGCATGGATGTGCGTCGAACGGTCAAGAATAGTGGCTCTTGCTTACAACGAAAGGATATTCCGACGGCAAAAGGAAAACTTAATATGCGAAAAATCAAGTCAAAACTCACCCCATGATCCAGCACATGCTAGTTTTGGCAGTGATAAGTGCATGTCGACACAGTTTATATTCATTTTTATATCGGTATTCAAGGGGTTTATCTTCTATTCTGTCTGTGTTTCTTTCTTAAAAAACATTTCGATTCCAGATTTGATCCACTTTTCTCTCTCTTTCTCATGGAAAATAAAGTTTTATGTTATAGGTATTTGGTTAATAAGACTTATAAACTGTTTTAGAAGCTTATAAGTTGTTAGGTCTTATTTTAAAAATATGTTTTAAAGTATTTGGATAAAACTTATTTTGAACAACTTAAGGGTATTGATGCGTTTGGTATTATTAGATATATTATTGTGAAAGTTACCCAAAGATAGTGTATTAGGAAAGTAAAAAATTGATATTATTTGAAGAAAAATTTTAAAAATAAAATTTCTATTTTTTTTTTTTACACATAATATTTACAAAAACATTGGGTAAGAATTTGATAAAAGAAATACAGGACATAAAGATATTAACAGATAAAAGATGTAAGGATATTTTGGAGAAATAATATGTTAAAATAAGATACTTTGTGACCTTACTTTTGAAAAACATATGATAAGTTGTCAAACTACTTATTTTGACTATTTATGAGTTATTTGTAATTTTTTTACCAAACAAACTTTAAGAGTTTATAAGCTACAAAAAAGTTTGTAAGCAGCTTTGAAAAGTTAATAAGCTCCAAACACCAGTTTATTTACTTTTGGTTTTTTATTTTTTAATACTGAGGACATATTAATCTATTTCAGCGTGACGTATATAAACGATTACTCCTAATTTAGTCACTAAACTTTATATATTAATCTATTTCTAGCGTGGAGAGTTGGTAAGACTTGGGATGATGTGGGAGTAACTTCTCCGGTTTCACGGGTTCGATTCTCGTGTGGAGCATATTCCCCACTGAAATATTGTGGGGGTATGCTCTGGGAGTTAGTCCGTTATATAAGTCATTTCCCCCGGGCCCCTGCCTATTCGTGCATATTTCTCGATTTAAAACATGTATAAAAGGCCTCTGATCTATACAGGAGGTTAACTCATTAATAGACCAACCTTTTAAAAAAAATAATTGAGTATTATATATCATATTCTACCAAAGGAAAACAAAAACAATAGTGAATTACTATTTTTTGGCGACATTGACTTGTTTCCCGACTTCATTCATTGTATATTTAATCTTATATATTGGCTACTCTGATTTCTGTTGCATATAAAAAAAATTACTGTAGGATCGAGCGCTTGCCGCTTTACCAAAAGTTATAACTGCTGGTAACGGTGCAACTCCAATCTTTAAAATCGTATGACAACCCAAGCGCCACGTTTCGATTGCTCTACATAGCATGGACAATTATTGCGCATCAACAATCCTCTTCTCAATAATTGTACTCCTTGCAATCAATGAGAATTGAATTCGTGACCTTGGATATGATACAAATTATAGGATCGAGCGTTTACCGCTTTACCAAAAACAATAGCTGATGGTAACGGTGAAACTCCAATCTTTAAAATCGTATGACAACTCAAGCGTCACGTTTAGATCGCTCTACATAGCAGGGGGAATTATTGCACATCAACAATCCCCCTCCCAAAATTGCACTCTTGTAATCAATAGGTATCGAACCCGTGACCTCGGCTCTGATACCAATTGTAGGACCGAGCACTTACCGCTTTACCAAAAGTTATAGCTGATGGTAACGGTGAAACTCCAATCTTAAAATGGTATAGCAACTCAAGCGTCACGTTTCGATCACTCTACCTAACAGGAGCAATTATCGCGCCTCTAACGGTTATTTTAATTGAAGTTGTTGAACTTTTATTTGAAATCAATCATGACCTAAGCAAGATATTGAATTCACTAGCGATGATTTCAGTTGATAACGAATTTACAGAAAATCAGGACGGCCCGAGTTTCACATTATTATTCTGATATTCATTTGCATTTTAAATAAATTTGCTAAAACCCACAGTTTGGAGGTGTTGGACTAGGCTTGGGCTACTCTTACATGAAATCGTAAGCACTGCATTGGGCCAAAAAGTTTATCATTGTTTATAGAATTGAGGCGGTATATATTAATTGGGCTTCTTTCTTATTTCTTTTTATTTAACATAAGAAACTGGATTGGGTTTAGCCTATACCGGGTTGTCTTTCCCAAAAGGCCGACATCGATCTGGCGCGAACGGAAGACCATTGAGTAATTTTCGAGAAAATAATAATCACTCTTCATTAAATAGAGTTTTTAAATCGTTATATACCGAAATAATTTAAAACCTATTTTTTATTGAAATCTAGGAGAGGACGACTTGTCAGCTCTAGGTTTGTTACATATTAAGTACGTAAATATAGGTTCGGTGGAAAATGTAAAGACATACTTAATTATCAAAATTTAATATTTTTAAATGAAACTATTGTTAGGGTATTGGAGAGAGTCGCAGTCTCTACATTTAAGGGCGAGGCTTGCAAACCATATAAGAGCAATCGAACTAGCTAGGGGAGGCAACGGGTCTGATTTAAACCCGACCCATATTAAACATGCACTCAAAGTGTTTATTCAATACTATAACTTGTTCTCTGTAGTAATTAAACAATGAGGAGTGATGGAAAGTAGGGAGAATTCTACCGTGGGAGGGATTAGTTGGAAACTTGGGTATGCAAGGCACTTGTTTCTGGTCCCTTATTTTCGGTTCAAATTTTTCGCGACAACAAACGGATTAATCCTCACATGTGATCGACTAAAATCCGATACTATGTTCTTGGCTGATGGTTTGTTTAACCACCCATTACTTGACGACTAGACCAAGAAGTGAGTACCTACTAGCCTAATCCGGAGGTTATCTGTACGTAGCAAGGAATTGCTTACAGCAATATTCACCGATGCACACTGCTATACACTTGAATTAATCTTGTTAGAAATAATATTTTTAACGAAATTCAAAATTCAAAATAATCATGTATACATGAGTTCAATATTAGTAAGTTGTAAAGATATCATAATTTAGTGACAAAGATTGAGGTATTCATTAGAGATGATAATGGGTGGGATCCAAACCCGAACCGGCCCTAACAGACAAGGTTTAACCCATATATATATATATATATATATATATATATATGAGTTTGAGTTCTAATTCACCTGAACTCTAAAAAGTAAAAGTAATTGTTTTAAAAAAAATATATAAAAACTGGTGAAGAACAATTTGGGTTTTGATCGACCATATTAACTAGTAAAATGGTTCTTGGGTGATGTCCAAACGACCCATGGCCAGTTTGGTAGGAATTTTAAAAATGAACAAAAGATTTATTGCAAGAAATTATCCTAATATAATATAAAGACACCTATAGAAATCATATTCAAAGTTCTTAACTATAATTTAGTTTTTAAAATTTTTACCCAACAAAAAACATACAAAACTATTTTTATATACACATATAGCATGTAATTACTAATATCTTTATCTTTGCATCAATGCAACTGGTTCACTCCAAACATAACCCTAAACTGATACATCGTGCTTATCGGTCACTTCTCATATCTAGCTGCATCTTTGGAATGGGAGAGCTGTGATTCTCCTTTTCAACAAACTGCCGCAAAAAAGCCGCGCAAAGTAGGAGCTCATGCATACCATCGGAGGATCCGATGATAAAAGCTACGGCTCCCTATTACAGTAAGAGGATGTGCCACGGAAAGATTAGACGTCGCGCTTTCCAGGGATCTAATATTGAGGACGGCCGAGTCCTTAGCTGAAACCAGGTCCTCAACCATGTCGGAACAGATAATGTTCCTAAGATTGTCTCATTAGTTGCAAGAAAAGTGTTCAAGATGAAATCGAAAGGAATCTTGCGTTAAGTAGATCGGATGGAGCCATCGAGCGAGGATGACACTATATGTGAGGTCCGGGGATCAAAAGATGGCGGGGAGTGATCGCCGGTGCCAAGAGGTTGCACGGACAATGAGCGGCTTCTGTCAGGCTTCTCGAGGCGAAGGGGCACATTAATGAACCGATCCCACACCAGAATGAGAGGGCTTACGAGACTGGAAAGTTATAGATGTAATTGAGGTTAAGTTGAGGAAGGCTTATCAGATTTAATTGGTACTACTCATACCAACAAGATGCATCTTCTTTTCGGGAGCTTATCACTTAGGAACTCCAAAGTTAAGCGTGCTTGACTTGGGACAATTTTGGATGGGTGACCTTTGGGAAGTTTCTCAGGGTGCGTGCAAGTGAGGACAAAACACGCTTGGAAAGATCAATGTTGGTACAGTGAGGACAGTCGTTAAATGTGGGGCGTTACACTATGCAAGTTAGCAGTACATTGTGGTACACAAAGAGAAGGCGGCAGATCGCGTTCGGGCAGCGGAATTTGGAGGGCGTTAAAGATTGAACCGGATAAGATTAACGAGTTCCCTGTTCAAGTGCCAAAAGTGGCCATTTTTAATGTGGCTCCTTGAATTAAAGGTTATATTTTCAGTCAAAATTAGAACGTGTCTGCTTTCTATGGTTTAAAAATATTAGGTGAAATTAACGAACCATCGATGGGTCTGTTTGCTTGTTAAAGTCAAACTACAATGTAGATATATACCGCTCATATCATAGAGATTTTATGTTATCAAAGTCCATTTTTACTCAATGACTACAATTGTGTTAAACAAAAAAAGTGGACTATTAAATGTACTGTGATTTGACATCACAAAGAGGCAAAACATATCAGAGTAAAAATATGATATCTACCAGAGAAGACTAAATATGATATCAAATCCCAGATTTGATACTTTAATGTTGATTAATACTATCCCTACTGCACCAGGAAATGACTCTATAAATTTTGACTATTTTCTCATGTGAGTCGTAACTCGTAAATGTAATCATCCTTTTTCAGGCTTTTTATATAATTAACTATATACTGAAGTTTCAATTACTATAATTATTCCAATAAATATTTCATTTGAATTAGGTACTATATTAGTAGATAACATTTTAATAAACATATGGAATGTAAAAGAATAGTTGCAAATAAATTATATTTGGAGTGTTTTTTAAAAATTAAATTAAATTACATGTAACTTGAGATTAGTGCGTTGATTTCATGCTTGTTATTAAACTGATATTACGTACCCTGATATAAATCCAACGACTCACACTAAAGCATATCACTTTGCATAAATCTAAGGCTCTAGTCAAGGGAATCATATTAAGAAGACTCCTTGATTAAGCTTCAAAATACGTCCAAAGAAAAGTAAATATAAAATCACTAAGTTTTTCGACATAGAAAAATAATTATGATGTAGCCAAATTATTTCAGCCGACGAGCTGATACCACCTCGGGAGTTCGGGACGTCGGTCGTCGGGCACTGGTGGATGGAAATTACTTCTACTTGATGCCTGCAGCCACAAATCACAGGTCAGAGGGCGTCGGAAATGTGTCCGGCGAAGCCCCTCCGATGCTTAAGTCAGGCAGGATGCGAGAGAAAAAAAATGGAGGGAAAATATATGTTGGAAGCAAAGAATGCTAGAATGTGTGTGTGAATGAATGAGGCATACCTGATATTATAGAGGGGCTAGGCGGTGGAGGAGAGCATATATTGGCGAATATTCGTCTGCACCGGGTATCTCGGGCTATATTATCCGCGATCCTCGGGGATCTTGTCGTTTAAATTAGGAAACAAGTATCATCCCTGGATTTTTCAATTAAGGAAAGACGTATTTGGGTTGGATTTTGCTTGCCATAACACTGTTCTCGGGAAACACTCCCGATCTGGGCACGAGTCCTCGGGCGAACACCCGATCTCAGAGCGAGTCCTCGGGAAACTTCCCGATCTTAGTAGTATAGGTCGGGCCTGTAGTGCGTTGCTCGATTATCGCATCTCGAAGTGATAATCGGTGGCATCAAATTATTTAACCCGTTTACCCAAGGTCTCATGCATCCACTTGTAACAATATTTGGCATCCCCCAAATACTTTAAAATGGTTTATAAGTCAACGGGCAAATAAGTACTAAAAGATTTCGTGGAGAGGATAATTTCTTGTACGTATACTTCTCCAATGGTTGAAACCCACAATTAATCTATAATGTTTGGTGAAGTAAGATGGGAAAAATGTCGGTAGGTTAGTTTGTCATACGATTACGCTTTTAAAATCACCGATAATGTTAGATCTTTTATGGTGGCTATTGGTTATATTATACCATATATAGAAAGCTCGAGATGCGAAGCAGTTTAAGTTCAATTAATTTATCTCTCAAAAAATAAATTTCAAATAGTTTATCTTCCAATATTTTCTGTTTATTTTTCACTAAAGAAAATATATGTTATTAAACTTTTCATATGAAGACCAGTTGCTTGGTTTGTTTAGGTTACTGCATGTTAATATATTAATTACATATAACTGCCACACCCAATTTGTCAAAGTCCTAAAAGGTGGAGATGCTTCATCTGATATGACCATGGTCGATCCCAACTCTCTTATAAATAAATAAATACACTAAAAATTAAGTTGCAATCAGAAAAAAATAAAATCTATAGATGTATCAACATTATCTTAACATATGTTATCTTTCGACTTTTTTTGTCCATATTTATTTGCTTATATGCAAATTTAATTCTCAATATTATTAAAATTCAACCATACTCCTACATCTTCCGACTTTCCGGCAATCTTAACCTTTTTTTATTGAAATTAAATATTGATATGACAGTACACATGCGTGCAACATATTTGTGTCATACGAACGCTATATTGAAAAAAGAAATAAAATTTATAGAATACAAAGATATAATGAATTAAAAATGGATTTGATGATATAAAAATTAAAATCATAGAGAGACAACATATACAAAATAAACAAATATAGTTTTAGATTCTTATTTTCGCTTTTAATTTTGTCTATGCTGGCTACCACATATCTGATATACATGTAGATTTATATGTCGTTTTCACTTACTTGTTTCTACCAATTGAATTGCTTTCTGAATTAATTCAACTTTTTTATCATTTAGAGTGACTTTGATCTTTCTGATTGATTGGACTCCACAATGCTATTGTCTGGTGAGAACCCTTTTCATCGGTTCGGAATCAAACTGTGTGCAGTTAGAAATTCGAATTACAGACATCACGTCGGATTAGGTAGATAGATATTATGTCATTATATCAAAATTAAATTAAGGTTTGGTTCAGTTTTGAATTCCTGAATTAATATTTGATGTAATACTCTCAACTCCTCTTAATTACTTTCATAATTTTAGGCACCCAATGCAGTGTGAGTTGTGTGTAAAACAACATATGTGTAATATATATATATATATATATATATATATATATATATACCACTTACAACTCATAAATACTAGCACGGATGAGCAATGCGACTGGGAGAAGCAACGGACAGCACACACTCTACGACTTCGCGATTCCTCCTCCGACCACCTCTGGCCACAATATTTATAGGGAAATGAAGAGTTTGGAAAGAGGTTTCCAATGATACCTCTCTATCCCAACATTGGTCGGCCAAACTCTGGAGATCGGATAATAAAGGTAACTAATGAACAGTAACCACGAGGGTTTCGGGAGATATATCTTCTCGAACACTCGAGAGGTGATAAGATATTTTGGTCTAAAATGACTATGTCTTGGGTCACCGGGTCCTATATATACTACTAAACCCCCTATCTGATCTACAGTTCTTACAAACCAGCTCAGACCTCCACTGATTCATCTTAGGCATGCACGCATACCAAATCTATCTTCGTCTCAGATCGCATCTATATCAGCTCGTGCAATACCCAGCTCAGGTTAGAGCTAAAAGATCAGATCTTGCCTCGAGCATAGGAATCTTAGACCACTTCTACCCAGATCAAGAACCAACCAGATCATACACAAACGTTGGTCATTTCTCACGTACATAGGCCACACGCCCACAGCAGATCACACTCTCACTGCTCAGATCAGGTTGCTCATTCCGACCAGCTCCGAGTATTCAGATCAACTTACGGTCTCCAGAACAGTATGCAGTACCTAGATCAGCACTCACCTCAACAACTCAGCTCATTCAGCTTAGCGCAGATCTCAAAGCTGACACCAGCTTAGACATGCAGCTTGAGACGCTTCCACTAACATCAGATCGCACACCAGATCACGCTCGAGACAGATCACACTCATTATGTTGTTCAAATAAATTTGATGTATTTAAGTTATTTATCTATTTATAATAAATCATTTATAATAATTTATATCAAATGATAATATTATCGCTTTAATAATTTTTTATTTAGAATAATAACTAAATATTAACAAACATTATATTGCTGAATTTATTAAAATATAAAATATAAATATAAGAAATTAATATATAGAAATTAATAAGTATATAAAGAGAATATACTTTTTGGTGCAAGATTTGAAATAAATGATTTGCAGATGGATGTTGTCTTTGATGCAGAAATTGCACCATTTTAGTGCAAAAATTGCATCAAAATAGAGTTTTGGGTTGGAGATGACCTTAATAACTCAAATTTTAGGGCAAATGGCCTGTTTTTTTTTACGGTAGGAACTAGGCATGAGACACTTTTCTAGAGTTAATTATAATGTATACGAAACAAATGATTTATAAGTCCATACATAGGATGAAGCGAAAGAAATTAATATTCATAGGTAATAATACGAGTGTAAGGTAGCACAAATTTTGAATTATGTTGTTTCGCTCGCCGTTCTCATAAGATAATTATTGAATCCATGACTATGTTTTTATTTTTTATAAAAATAAAATTATATATTTTGGTTTTGATATAATGGAAAAAGGTATGGTTCATGTGTTTTCGTTTTTGTCGACTCATATAAAGATGCTTATTCTCAAGGAACTTGAGTTAAAATTTGTTCCAGTTATAAAAGACCAAGTTGAATAATCTGGAAAATAAAGGCATAATTCAAAATTTAAACTCTCCACAATTAAATTCTGCGACTCCACAAGCGGATATTATTTGTGAAAATTGAATTTAAGTAAATAGAAAGTTTTAAACAACTTCGATGAAAAATATCAAGTATTGTCTTGATGATCATGGTGATGATGATGATTATGATAACAATAATAATAACAACAATAATAATAATAATAGTAATAATAATAATAATAATAATAATAATAATAATAATAATAATAATAATAATAATAATAATAATAATAATAATAATTGTGGAATGGGACAAGCTACCTTTTTTTTAAAAAATCTGCTGAGGCTTACCTGTTATTTTTTAGACCACAATCTGATACGTCCACCTAGGTGGGTATGACAGTTGGTCAGTGATAGTTAGGATCATTAAAGCAATTATTAGTGTGGGTTCTCGATTTCACTTTCTCACTAAATATATAGTTTATCCACTAATTAACTGCTGACAAAACAAACATATATAATAGAAAACGACCCCTTATAGGACTGCGTAGCGTTAAATACTGTTTGACTTTAATGATATATTTAAATTGAATTATAAATGCCTTTTACAAGATCTTAAATGTTAATATTAATTTGCGTTTTGGTTTAATTTGGTTAGTTTTCTGTCAGTTTCGATTTTTAACTCTAACTCATCAGTTTCATGCGATTTAAGTTTGCGATTACTGTTCATAGCAAATCATATGGTCGGTTGTTCTTGGATATTGTAACTAAATTATCTTCTTCTTTTTTTCAGTTTTATCATATGTAAATGTGAATGGAAATGCAATGTGGGGCGTTTCAATATAAACCGGCATTTCATGTCATATTACTATGAATAAATACATTCAATATATTTCATTCTGCCTCGCAGGTTTCAGATAACTTGCATTACTTTTTCAAAATAATCTTTCCAAATGAAAAGCTAAAAATATATTGATAGAGAGAACAAATACTTCGGGTCAGATACAAGTGTAATTGGAAAAACATTTTTCCGACGACAATTATGATGTAATTAAAAAACTTCCTCCTTGGGTACGATACGATAGGCTTATCTTTGTTCTCTATCTTTAATTCGGGAGCCTAAGCTAAAGAGCCTCCAACATGCATTGCCAGCAGTTAGGTTGCATCGAATGTGCTTAAAGCATGTTGCCTTGATACTTAAGTTAAATCGTGACTTGAGTAGAATAAAGTAACAGTGCCCATAAGATATGTTGAGTGTAAATAATATGTGTAGGAGTTTGACGTGAGGTGTACATGAGATATTTATAGGAGCACATACGGGCTTGTTAACGTGTGGTAAGGAGTTTGACGTGAGACGTAAATTCCTTAAACTTCTTGATTTATTACGAGATTTAATCTGATCTGTATTCGACAGTGAGATTTCTCAGTATTTCGTGTGTATCACGTGTTTATCACTTCTTTAGATATTCGGCTCATGAACTATATTTTAATGGGGACATGAGTTCGAAAAGTGACCTTTAACTCAATAATAACACACTATGGGGGGTGGATTTACGAGAGAGTGAATTAAGAGGCTAGCTGTTGAGTGCATTGAATTTATTATATGGCCGTTCTCATGCATAATCCTAACTGTTTTTACTATCAGATAATGATATGTCAGTTATGATTATCTGCACGCATTGGATATGAAACAAGGGAATAAGACCGTACTGATGGTAATCATCACATAAGAAACTTATATATGTGAATACTTTGCAGTTGAAGAGATTATTGTTGTAAAAACTAATGCAAGCATTACAAGTCTGAACGATGTTGATTTAGGATATTGATGTCCCCCAAAGAGCACCTCGGGATCCGAGGACCGAGCACTACGGCGTCAGCCCTACCTACGCCATCAGAGGAGAGAGCAATCAAGCGACGCGCATGGAGCTCGAGCTCGGGATTTTTAACCGAGGCCCTGCCACACGCTCGGGAATCGCCCGAGCTCCTTTGTTATGGAGAGAAGCTTGTGACCTGAGGAGACTACCTAAGTTCGGGGCCTCTCCCGAGGACCCCAACCCGATGTGTTAAAGCACTCCCGCAAAAGGCGGAGAACGTGGGCCGGATTATGCGGGAAACGTGCGCACGACCTCACCCACGTCTTGACAGAACGTGCAAGCAAACCGATTCATCTGCCTAGCCCCTCTATAAATACCCCCAGGTTTGCTCTTTCAGATTCATTCACTAATAATAATAGTAATAATAATAATAATAATAATAATAATAATAATAATAATAATAATAATAATAATAATAATAATAATAATAATAATTGTGGAATGGGACAAGCTACCTTTTTTTTAAAAAATCTGCTGAGGCTTACCTGTTATTTTTTAGACCACAATCTGATACGTCCACCTAGGTGGGTATGACAGTTGGTCAGTGATAGTTAGGATCATTAAAGCAATTATTAGTGTGGGTTCTCGATTTCACTTTCTCACTAAATATATAGTTTATCCACTAATTAACTGCTGACAAAACAAACATATATAATAGAAAACGACCCCTTATAGGACTGCGTAGCGTTAAATACTGTTTGACTTTAATGATATATTTAAATTGAATTATAAATGCCTTTTACAAGATCTTAAATGTTAATATTAATTTGCGTTTTGGTTTAATTTGGTTAGTTTTCTGTCAGTTTCGATTTTTAACTCTAACTCATCAGTTTCATGCGATTTAAGTTTGCGATTACTGTTCATAGCAAATCATATGGTCGGTTGTTCTTGGATATTGTAACTAAATTATCTTCTTCTTTTTTTCAGTTTTATCATATGTAAATGTGAATGGAAATGCAATGTGGGGCGTTTCAATATAAACCGGCATTTCATGTCATATTACTATGAATAAATACATTCAATATATTTCATTCTGCCTCGCAGGTTTCAGATAACTTGCATTACTTTTTCAAAATAATCTTTCCAAATGAAAAGCTAAAAATATATTGATAGAGAGAACAAATACTTCGGGTCAGATACAAGTGTAATTGGAAAAACATTTTTCCGACGACAATTATGATGTAATTAAAAAACTTCCTCCTTGGGTACGATACGATAGGCTTATCTTTGTTCTCTATCTTTAATTCGGGAGCCTAAGCTAAAGAGCCTCCAACATGCATTGCCAGCAGTTAGGTTGCATCGAATGTGCTTAAAGCATGTTGCCTTGATACTTAAGTTAAATCGTGACTTGAGTAGAATAAAGTAACAGTGCCCATAAGATATGTTGAGTGTAAATAATATGTGTAGGAGTTTGACGTGAGGTGTACATGAGATATTTATAGGAGCACATACGGGCTTGTTAACGTGTGGTAAGGAGTTTGACGTGAGACGTAAATTCCTTAAACTTCTTGATTTATTACGAGATTTAATCTGATCTGTATTCGACAGTGAGATTTCTCAGTATTTCGTGTGTATCACGTGTTTATCACTTCTTTAGATATTCGGCTCATGAACTATATTTTAATGGGGACATGAGTTCGAAAAGTGACCTTTAACTCAATAATAACACACTATGGGGGGTGGATTTACGAGAGAGTGAATTAAGAGGCTAGCTGTTGAGTGCATTGAATTTATTATATGGCCGTTCTCATGCATAATCCTAACTGTTTTTACTATCAGATAATGATATGTCAGTTATGATTATCTGCACGCATTGGATATGAAACAAGGGAATAAGACCGTACTGATGGTAATCATCACATAAGAAACTTATATATGTGAATACTTTGCAGTTGAAGAGATTATTGTTGTAAAAACTAATGCAAGCATTACAAGTCTGAACGATGTTGATTTAGGATATTGATGTCCCCCAAAGAGCACCTCGGGATCCGAGGACCGAGCACTACGGCGTCAGCCCTACCTACGCCATCAGAGGAGAGAGCAATCAAGCGACGCGCATGGAGCTCGAGCTCGGGATTTTTAACCGAGGCCCTGCCACACGCTCGGGAATCGCCCGAGCTCCTTTGTTATGAAGAGAAGCTTGTGACCTGAGGAGACTACCTAAGTTCGGGGCCTCTCCCGAGGACCCCAACCCGATGTGTTAAAACACTCCCGCAAAAGGCGGAGAGCGTGGGCCGGATTATGCGGGAAACGTGCGCACGACCTCACCCACGTCTTGACAGAACGTGCAAGCAAACCGATTCATCTGCCTAGCCCCTCTATAAATACCCCCAGGTTTGCTCTTTCAGATTCATTCACTCATTATTGCACTCTCTCGCACACAGCTTATATTGCTCTCATTTTACTCTCGTGCACGGCTGACTTAAGCATCGGAGGGGCTTCGCCGGACACATCTCCGGCGCCCTTTGACAAGTGTTCGTTGGTTGCAGGAACACGCACACACTCTCCAATCCCCGACGCCCCACGTTCCCGAGGTCCTCGACGTGGTGACAGCTCGTCGGCTGAACTATTTGGCTACATCAGATATCAAAAGTTGAAATTTGATATCTGATTTTAAGTTTAATTTTTCTTTACCTCATTACATGTTCACGTGTTTGCAATAAACCATGCGCGAGAAAGGCACTTTGGCCCGTCTCGTTCATAGGGAATTAAATATATTATAAACTTTGTTTCGACGTAGACACTTGCTCCCTAACTACATCTTAAAGGAAAAATCGAAATCACATTCTTTGACGTGCTTGTTCAATAAATGCAACTCAGTTTCTAGAAATTTGCCTTAATCGATTGTTTTCTTTTCGATCATTTTATTTTTCATTTATGAGGAAAAAATATAAACATGATAAAATATATTTTAGGAAATTTTGTATGCTATAACATAAAATACATTATCTGCTTTTTCTCAAGCAATATAACTATTATAATTAACACGATGCTTATCATTATTAAAGGGCCAATAAATTGAAATTATAATTAAGCTAACGGCTGCTATGCCTCGTTGTCATCGACACTATCAGCAGTAATTCTAAATCCAATTACTATACAAAGCTAGATCCGTCAGAAGAGTCCGGGACGGACTGTAAATTATCAATCATACCCATCTCATTTTTAGTGAGACAATGTGCTACATGCTTCTAAATTCAATTTGTTGTAGCTAGGGTTCGGTGAAATGGGTTGTAACACAACTTATTTTTACAAAAAAAGTTAGCCTATTAATTGACAAACCCCCTGTATAGGTCAGATATCCCTTGACCCATGCAGATTTTAAATCGAGGGATATGCACGAGTAGGCAGGACCTGGGAGAGTGCGCTGATATATTCTACCTATCGTAACCTATCATAGACGGGACGGAGCAACTTTTATTTGATAATTTGCAAAATTACCAACCAACTAATCCACCTATTTTATATAGTAGGAAGGTCGGTAGGATGTGCCTAGAAATTTTTTTTTGCAGAGTTTTTGTGATGATGGCGAAGGAAGCGGATCCGGAAACCACCGTGCGCCCAGGTATGATTAACTTCCTATGAAATAAAACTAAACCCTCACGCAAAAATCTCCACAATAATCACCATGAACACTAATAAGAGGCCGTTCTAGAAAGAAAATAGAGTTAACAGTGTGTATCAAATCCAAAATTTTTCGCCATAAACTACACTGGTTTTTTTTAAAAAAAAACACATTATCAATCTCAATAAATACACCATTATGAGAATTGAATTTTTTTTTACGAAACTACGAACTCTAGAAATAATATATCATTTTTCCGTAATCCGTTTTCCTGAAAATTAAAGGATATGATGAGCGACATCTACCCGTGTCTATCTCTCTATCTACATATATACCCACACACTATACATAACATATAAGTTATGTTTCTATGCGAGATTTCTTTTCTTTTAAAAAAAAAACGTCTATTTTTTAGGTTTACATGAAATTTAAATTTTTCCAGCAGAAAAAACTAGTACGAATAAATTATAAACTACCTATGTATCTAACCTACACTTGCTAGCTATAAATTAAGAGAGGATGCTTAACTAACTTTTGATTAAGAATTTTTTTAATTTCAAACTTATCCTCACACATTTGGCTCAGGCGCATATAATTTAGTTCTTGAATTTCACTATTTAGAAACAATGATTTCTTATCTATTAGTGAAATAATGTGCTTAAAATTTCATGTTCCATGATTATTCTTATTAAAGATGCATATTTTTACCTGTAAATATCATAAGTAAATCAAAAGTTGTATAAAAGAAAATTTGAAATATACACTATTCATGTACTCATTATGTTACACGTAAAACTTGCATATGCCAAATCGAGAACTTTAAATAAAACAAGTCACCCTATTAGTTAACTACTTTTTAGTTAAACCGTTTTCATAATTCAAAAAATTGTAATTCACTTTTTTATGAAAAGTTGGAAATATATCAAAACTTGGTTATAATTCTATCGTTCATGGTTATATATATCCTGCAGTATTTCCACTGTTGTCAAAATGAGCATGTAAATATAAAAGGTCAAACCTATTTCTATATATATATATACCTTATCTGATTCGTAAAAAGGATCACATCGGATTCGTGGGCCATGTCATGACTGCTAAATATTATATTGTTGAATTTATACTGTTTTACAGCAGAGTGAATGAAAAAGAGAAGTTATTGAATTAAATAATGAACCTGGAGACCTGAACAGCTAGCCACATGCGAAGGCGTGGCAAAACAGAAATCAACCTGGCAAGTGTGGACCAGAAAACCCATAAAATCTCTATAAAAAATTTCATGAGGAAATCACTCCACACGAAAGCCTGCTATTTCCCCGTCTGGCAAAATTCAATGACCATCCGCGCATACAATTAAAAGGTTCGTTGGGGGTGGTTGCATCCATTCCCACACACTACACACACTTCCGCTCTTTAAATTCGCACCCTCCATTTTGACATTCCACGAGCTAGCTGTCCTCTCCTCTCCAACGTTTCCAAAGATTTGGTTTTGATCACCTGGGGGATTTGTTCAACATGGGGGATGAAGGGATCATGAAACAAAACGCCGAAACGGGAAAGATTTCGATCGACACGACATGTGAGAAAAAGTATCGCAATAGCTTGCCCAACTTTGTTCAATCTGTGAGGCTGAAATATGTGAAACTCGGCTATCACTACCTGATATCACATGCCATGTACTTGTTTCTAGTCCCTTTACTTGGGATTTCCTCGGTCCATCTCTCCACTTTCAGGGCCGATGATTTGGCCCTTTTATGGGATCAACTCAAATTCAATCTTGTTTCGGTCTTCGTCTGTTCTTCCCTCACTGTTTTTCTGACAACCCTTTACTTCATGACTAGGCCTAGAAAAGTGTACCTAGTCGACTTCTCATGTTACAAGCCCGATTCTAAGTATATTTGTAGCAAAGAACTGTTTATGGAGAGATCAGTTGATGCAAACATTTTCACACCTGAAAATTTAGCTTTCCAAAAGAAAATTCTGGAGAGATCTGGTTTAGGACAGAAGACGTATTTCCCCCAAGCGATTTTGAATGTGCCTGCGACCCCATGCATGTCGGAGGCAAGAAGCGAAGCGGAGATGGTTATGTTCGGGGCCATCGATGAACTGCTAGCGAAAACCGGCGTAAAAGCTAAGGATATTGGGATTCTTGTGGTGAATTGCAGCTTGTTTAATCCAACACCGTCTCTTTCTGCAATGGTAGTGAACCATTACAAGCTTAGAGGGAATATTTTGAGCTATAATCTTGGTGGAATGGGGTGCAGTGCTGGCTTGATTTCTATTGATCTTGCAAAGCAACTTTTGCAGGTTAGTTTTTAGTTTAAATATATACCTTGTGGTGAAATTGGAGTTTATTAGTTATATTGTTTTCGTGATATTTTTAGTTAGTTTGTTCCGACTTGTTTTCTGGTGACAGTCCTAGGATTTAGTTAGTTGATTTGATTGGAATGAATATATAAGATTTGTGGAATAAGGAATCAATTTGAAGTTTTAACTCGTTAATTAGAACACCTTCAGCAGCTAATGTTTATATCTATGAAGGCAAGTTAGGTACATCGTTTATTTTTTATGGAGGATACTGATACAAGGTCTATGATCGTCCATTATTTGACATGACAAAATATTAATTGACAAAGCTGAAAAAATTTCACATTTAATGCAAAAGTTGTACAGTTACTATTCTCGTTTTAGAAGGGAATACGAAACGCAAAAGTACCCTTTATTTTTTGCTAAACATTTATTCTCGACGAATAACTTATTGGGAATAATTTGACTCTTTAAAATTCATATACCGCCATGGAATTATTGTTCATGTTATTAACCAAGCTTATATCACGAAAGTAGACGAGCAAATCATATGTCACACATTGGAAAAAAATCTTACCAAGCCTAACTCCTAAATTTTATCATGTGGACGCGCGTGGATATTATTACAGGTTCACCCCAATTCATATGCGTTGGTAGTGAGCATGGAGAACATAACCCTGAATTGGTACATGGGTAACAATCGGTCGATGCTTGTATCGAACTGCATCTTCCGAATGGGCGGAGCCGCCATCCTGCTATCGAACAGACCATCGGATAAACGTCGTGCAAAGTATCAACTGATACACACCGTGCGGACTCACAAAGGTGCGGATGATAGGAGCTATAGCTGCGTATTTCAAGAAGAGGACGAAAATAGAAAAGTCGGCGTCGCACTTTCCAAAGACCTGATGGCCGTAGCAGGAGAGGCGCTCAAAACAAACATCACTACTTTAGGCCCATTAGTCCTCCCCATGTCCGAGCAGTTACTATTCTTTGTCACACTAGTTGCAAGAAAAGTATTGAAGATGAACATTAAGCCCTATATTCCGGATTTCAAGCTTGCTTTCGAGCATTTCTGCATCCATGCCGGTGGGAGAGCGGTGTTGGATGAGATTGAAAAGAATCTCGAGTTGAGCCAATGGCATATGGAGCCATCAAGGATGACTCTCTATAGGTTCGGTAACACATCCAGCAGTTCATTGTGGTATGAGTTGGCGTACTCCGAGGCCAAGGGGCGAATCAGGAAGGGCGATAGGACGTGGCAGATCGCATTTGGTTCGGGATTCAAATGCAACAGTGCGGTTTGGAAGGCGTTGAGGCGGATTGAACCGGCTAAGGAGAAGAAGAACCCTTGGATGGATGAGATTCACGAGTTCCCGGTCGAGGTGCCAAAAATCACGAAAATCGGTTGATCTTTAATTTGTGCTAGGATATGCTTTAGTGAAAATTGTGAAGAAATTATTTGTATGATATAATTATTGCATTTTAGAAATTATAGATGTCATTCGGAGTAAAGATGTATTATTTGGGAGCACAACAAAAAAAGGTCAAATGTTTAATTAATTCGAGGTTCCATCGATTTTTTTTAAAAGGTTAGCCTATTAGAGGGCTAACGTCCTGTATAGGTCAGAGGCCCCTTGGCCTATATAGGTTTTAAATCGAGGGGTATGCGCGATATGTCGGAACCCGTGGGAGAGAACTTATATAACAGGCTGACCCCAGGACATACCTTCACAATATTTCAGTAGGTAATATGCACTACACGAGAATCGAATCCGTGAAGCCGGAGAGGAGAATCTCACGTCACCCCAAGTCGTACCAACTCGCCTATATCCCATGCGACAAGGTTCCATCGATTCTTAGTATGTCGATTTTCATTTCTCACATGCATAATATCAGGAATTCATTTACCCTTCAACCACATAACCCCTAGAGATTGAGTTCCAATATTTTGTACAAAACTCAAGCATCTTGTTTCTAAAGCAACAATAAATTTGAGCCTTTAGATGAAAAGAGCTGATAGATTGTATCCATGCACTAAAATAGCATAGTATAACAGGTGAGTGGCTACCTACTTGTGTTCTATGTTGATGCATAAATACGAAAACTTGTGTGGTAAATACTATACATTAGGTAGGGTGGCTTTTTGAAAGCTTCGACACAAAGCGTGAGGAAGGCATTTAGTTGGGGGGTGGGTGGGCTGCATCGTATATGTTGACAGCTTAGAACTATGAAATCTAGTGGGCCTGGAATCCAGCTTTCACCATTCAATGACTATTGCTAATAAATAAATCATAAATGTACGCATAGAAACCTACAGCATTTATCTATCTGGTCCTTTTCACCCGATGCCATTTGACTGCAATGCATGTGCGCCGAAAACAGAATATGTCGCATCGTAATTTTCGTGTCATATTAAACTTTTACTAAATTAAGTGTATTGTAAATCTTGTTTGTTTCACACTTTGTATATTATGCTGTTAGGAACCCTGCAACCTCTCAGAAAGGACGAAAAAGACAAGGGTTTTAGGTAGAATCGTGTATGATTTTAGCTTCAGTTGATGTAACCTTTACATATTCACATTAGCTGTGGCTAGTTGGTCAACAATAAGCTAATTTGATGGAACAATGTATGTATGTACTCGGGACCTAACATTATTTTATTTCTAAAAGTGTACTGTTCAGAAAATCAATTTGCTGGTTTCTCTAAACCTAAGATAAAATCTTGGAGACTAAAATAGCCACGAATTGTCAAATATGAGCTAAATCCAAGGGGATGTAGTGGATGTGGGCCATAAAAAATTGGAGTTCATCGAAGCTATTTCTACAAGTGGTTACCCAACTACTTACCAGAGTAGGACCAACTATTACCTAGACAAATGTGCAGTGCGCAGGATGGGATTCGTCTCAGTTTCCGCTGGAATCCTGACTGCTAGTAAATGCAGATGCTGGTTAGCTAAAAATGGATTGCAAATTTCCAGGTTTACCAGCTCAAGTGAGTATATCAAAGTCTTAATATCCGAAGCATTTGGGAGTTGATAATAAATTTGTTGATGTTTTCATGATCATATCCCATTGACTTACTCCTATTTCAATAGGGGATCTAGATTTATTGTGTTTAATTATTCTTTATAACTGCCCAATGACTGAAGATTGTAAAAGCGTGGTGTTTTTAAGTCCAAATTTGACATTATATGCTACTACCCCCATCCGTCCAACTGGACTATACAGGGTTTGTTTCTTTTTTCACACGCATTAAGAAATTCATCGAAACATAATCAACTTCCAATTTCACATTTAATGAGTGCTTATATAAATGGTCTGCTATCTTTCTCAAATTACATAAGGATATAATAGAAGAAGAATAGAGTAAATATTGCAAGATATGGATAAAACCTATACATTTTCGATTAACAATTAAGGAAATGTGACCTGAGACGGAAGAAGTAAAAAGATGCTCAGGTCAGATAATTATTTTTTGCCGGATAGATTAACCGCATAATCCAAATCAAAAAACAAATATATACACGGGTGCAATATGCAAATAGTTCAGTCCAACTAAGTAGGATCAGAAAGCAAAAATAACATTGCGCACACCTAATCTAGCGCCTACCCTTCTCAACTTCCGCTCCTTTCAGGATGCTAGGAGAAGAATTTGGATGCCCCTTCCGATTGCCCATTACAATTAAGATCTATTCTTCATGGGTAATTCTGTGTTTTATTATAAAGAACACAGACACTTGTGTGTGACATTAGTTAAATGGAGTCACCATGACTGTTTTGTGTGTGTGTACGACAAAATCAACGTGTAATGTCGGTTCAAAAGATGAGCCACCACTAAGCCAGCGTGGCTTAGATCCATAACATATCAAGAATACTTACATAGCAAGCGAGACACTACAGACTCAGTTCAGCATAGACAAATAGATTGCAAGTGTGAGCATGACAATCAGATGACCAACTAGCCGGACCATTTTCTCACCCTAAGATGAAAAATAACCAAGCAAGGGTTGTACTACATGCCCCAAATGCCACGTGCAGATGCCACTTTACTACTTGGTCGAGACGTCAGTTCAAACAATATACGAGCAAATGTATCTGAGTACCTTCCATCAGATAAAAGCATGTCTGCAAATGCATTTTCATATGCTAAGAGAAGAGGCTTGTTTTGCGGCTCCAACACAAGATTCTCCAAAATCAAAGTCGCTTTTCTGCAAATTTCAGGAACCGGGTGTGGTGTCCTAATAACTTTCAAGAGCCGATCGATTGCCCTGAAAGACAATCACAGGCAAATGGTTGATACACAAGCTTCTCGTTAAAATAGACAAAAAAAGTTGTACGACATAGATGCTTCAGAAGTTAATCCAACCATCTTTCACTGGCAAGTTTCAACCGACAGTCCAAATTAATTTCTGCAAAGTTGTACAGCGCACCAATTGCAGCTGCTTGAGCATCAGCAGATGGGATGCTCATCATGTCAACTAATCTCCGATAAATCTGCATATTTTAATCAATTCTAAGTCACTGAGCCATTAGAAAATGCAAGCAACACTTAAATGTGACAAGGTTAAGTCGACCTGAGGAGCAAATGACTGAAGAAAAGTTTCGTTATCAGGGTTAAGTATTAAACGGCCAAGTAGTTCTGCAGCTGCACATTGCCAAGCTTTGACTGGAGATCCTAACATTGCCATGATCACCTGAACCACACGTTTTGATCTGTAATGAAGCAATCAAGAAGTGATATTTCACATTTAATTTAAGATTATAAATCTCAACGATATTATGAAATCAAATAGGAATTATAAAACTCACGTCATTATGAAAGGCTTTGCAGGGAGAAACATTCGAAGGTCTATCAAAGGACCCAAATTCATGATGGTCTCAAGGGCATTTGTAACAAGTTCTTCGTCTTCTGTCAACAATAAAGGACTATTAGAAGCATGTGATATTAGATTACAATTGGATTGCAAGGTTTGCACATGCTAGATGGATTAGGTGTATAAATCTCAAATTACTTCGGAAGACTTTAAATCCAATTAGATAGTTAAGACTCAAGTAAAAAATTAAATAACTCGTGTGTCCAAACAAATGTAATAAAATAAAATGAGTTTGAAAAAATTTTAATTTAAAATCCATCAGTGTAAATACAACGGCACAATATCTCATTCTTATAGTGAGCATCTTTTCTCCACATACAATTACAAAAAAACTCATAACATGTTAACTTTATAGGTCTTGCAATAATCAGCAGCATTCTAAAATCACTGTGTTCGTGTTTGGATCAGAATATTTAGTTTTAAGGAGGATTTGAAGAAGGGTTTAGCAAATGACTTTCACCTTAATGATTCAAAACGTAAGTAGTTCAGGATTTGAAATCATTTCAAGTATATTCACCCAAACAAAGACTTGTAATTATGTATTTGAATTCATTAGCTTCAAATCCATAATTCAAATGCAACCTCAGGGAGAACAAAAATCAACGGCATAGCAGCAAAACTTTTGTAAAAAAAGATAACAATGCATGAGAATTTCATTTGACCTGTAATGTGGTCCTCCAAACACTGAAACATAGTTTCGAGACAGTGACGACTCTGACTCATAGCAATTTCATTATCTGCCATAAATGAAAAGTTCCGGATTATATTTGAAGCTGCAACAGCACAAAGCTGTTTTTCTGCACGGCCTTCCTCATCAAGGTTAAACAGACCATCTTCCTCATACCACCAACCTGAAGGGCGAGGCTTGGTAGTCGTCTTCTGTGTAGAAACCTCATCTTTTGGAGAACCAGATCCAGAACTGCCACGAAGTGAATAGATGTGAGTTTCTATACGAACACCATCAACCTTGAAACAGAAACCTTGAACGATGAAAAGAGTGAGTTATGGTACTGTGACTCACCCAGGATGTGGAACAGAATCACCAGTCTCATACCCATTTCCAAATCCCGTGACAGCAGTATTCATACCAAGTAATCTCACCCTTGGTGTCTTTGTAAGGACCCTGGGTAAAGCTATCTCACGCCAGTCATCTACCTGCTCTGATTGAAAAGAACCAGATAATAGGGCGTGTATAGTTAATAAAAAATCAATGCAATCAACAAACTTGCTAGAGCGGAAACATACAACTTGAAGTAATGCGTCAAGCACTCCTGGAATCTTGGCAAGAGGGGTTGCATCTTTTCGTACATCATCTTTCTCTTTAAACGAAAGCAATGTTAGAGCATTCAAAGCCCAAGTCAGCTCACTTTTTAGTCCACTTTGAAGAGCCAAAACTATCCTTTTGTTGTTCTGCTCTGATAAATTTGTTGCAGAAGAAGATTCAGCTCGTGATTCACACACGGGTAAGTTGGACGGAGAGAATAAAAGTATCAACACTTTTCTTTGACTCTATTTCAGAAATAATATTATTGAGCAAATAACACCACCTGGTTTTTTAAGTTTTAAATGCCTTGCGCATACGCGCGAGGATGGAGAGGGGTGACGATGAAAGGATAAGGTTAAATTCCATTTCCATCCTCCATTTTTCTGACATCGTAAGCTATCGAAATTTAAATTAAGCAATTCTAAAACTTGAGGCGCCCCCCTATCTAACTCATAAACGAGAATGATATGTAATGAAGTTCAAATTTCCATATCATGGTGCGCATACGATCGTAATTCCAAAATTTCCGCCTTTCTAGTATGGGGAAATAACACCTATTAGTTATACACAATAATTCCAAGTTTACATCACATTCAGGGTACGATAAATTAGGCCAGAAATGCAAAGATAAATCAAAATTATCATGCAAAATTGAGAGAGAATAGGATTTAAGAAGACGCTGACCCGCGAAGGCTGAGTGAACCTGGAGGGACGGACCGAGGAGGGTCGAAGGAGCGGCGGAATCAATCCCCACCGCGGCAGCAACTGCAGCTGCGGAATTTGTCCCGCTGCCGAAAGGACGTCCTCTCTTGGCTGCAGGAGCGGCCGATCCGCCGGATGCTCCACCCAGCTTGCTCTGATCCCTCTTCTGCATATCTCTGTGTATACGGGCCAATCTGCGTGCAAGAATACAAACATTTTTAAAAGCATTTGTCGCAATTTATTGGGCCAGTTTTTAGCCCTTTCAAGTTAGGCTGGATATAAATGGTGGGCAAGACTTTACCATTTTACCTGTTTTATTTTATTTTTTGAACTATATTAAAATTGAATCTGAATTAAATTGCACATTTCATAAAGACATCAAATAAATTATCGTGATGAATATTTCTCATAAATTTATAAAGTTTAAACTTCACATAATAAGAAAATAGTTATTTTCCTCTGAAATAGGTCATGCTTATCCTTATCAGAGTCTCATAATTTTCTCCAGAAATGGGCACAACTGGTGAACCACTCAAATTATAATTTGACCTAAATGGGCCAAATGCATCCTTAACTCGTTATATGCTTGTGGTATGGGCCATCACAAACTACTATTCACCCATATCTAAAGTTTAGATTCATCATCCATAGGAGGCTCGTGAGAGATTTTCATATTCATTGACATAAAAAAAATTAATAAGAAATGCATGATAATCAATAGCTTTAGCGTTCAAAGAAATAATATTTAAAAAATAAAAGTATAAAACTAGACATCATAATGAACATTACATGGTTAAAATCACGGGCTTTCCTTGTGAAAATTGTACTAGGATGCTGATCTGTATGTACTACATTGGATTGTGCGTACTTACGAACCACTTCCATGTTCAAATTGTACAATCTTCTCCAAAAGTAAAGAGATTAAAGGTCGTACTATTGTTCCCTAAAACGTCATCAAATTAATTCCAAAAAAGAAGCATTTATATGAACAATGAATAATGAAAACAAAACAAACTAATATAACCCTCTTCATTAACTTGGCTATCTTCTAAAAATCTATATTTTAAAAATCATGCATAAAGCCCCGGAAAATAGGACAAATTGTAATTTGTAAAACATAGTGTTTTAAAATGTAAATAAAGATTGTTGTTGTTGTTTATCATTACCGATTAATGGGGTTTTTCTTTATTTTCTTTTTTTACTTGTATGCTTAGTTTTATTTTGTTAACTATTCCATCTTAGAGTACAGCCTCTTTTTGATTTAGAGAATATAGATTAAAGATTGTACTGGTGTACAACCATATCTGAGCGTGCATATTAAATTATGCTCCAGTTTATCCTCCACCTCCGCCTCCACATATCAAATTTGTACCTTCTCAGATTAGGAGCAGGATAAAAATCTTGCAGAAATTGGAGAAAATTACATTTCCATCGTCTAATATGTATTTTCTCTATTTTTTCGTTTTGTGAAAATAATTTATAGTAAGTTTTTATTTTCTGTCCTCATGGATTTTCGTTTATAAGCTAGTCGGTTATAGTTTTTTTTATATATAATATGTATGTCTTTTCATTCTATTTTTTTATTTAACTTTGTTTGATTTTCAAACAGAACCAAAGATAAATGTACAAGTTATTGTACTGAAAATGAAAATCCATAAAAATCTCTCACAAAATCTATAAAACTCTATTGAAGTCCCTTAAATTCTTTTTATAACTTCATGAGATCTACAAATTCCTATCAATTCCACAAAAATCTAATAATTAAAAAAAATCAATAAAAGTCATTAAATCTGTAGATTGAATATATCCCCGTAAAATTACAGAATCATTTTAACATTATCAAAAAAAAAAATCATAAACATAAAAAAGTGATTTACTCTATCACGAGGACAAGATAACTCTTATCCACGCACCATCTAGCTAGTTGGAATTATGTATTGATTTGGGATTATCTACTTTCTCTTTATTTTTTTAACAAATCAATATATATATTTTGGTATTTGTCAAGCTTATAAGCTCTTAAAACTTTTTTGAAATAAAAATAACAAGTTATAAACTATCAAAATAACTATTTGACAGCTTATAATTTATTTAACATCTTATTTTTAAAAAATATCCTTATATTTTATTTAACATTTTATTTTCCAAAATATCCTTCTATTTTCACTTAAAAATCTCCATTATGTCCTCTGTGTGTAGTTGATAAATTCTTACCCTAATTTTGTTAACTATATGTGGAAAAAAAAGTAAAATACATTAAATATTTCCTTTTAAATTTTTCTCCAAATAATATCATTTTAAATCATTAATTTTATACTATTTGAATAACTTTGACAATAAAAATATATTATAATATTAAATACATATTTTAAGTTGTTCAAGTTATCAAAATACTTTCTAACAACTCCTTTTTAAAATAAGACCTAATAACTCGTAACATCTCGCAACATGTTATAAACTTAATAAGACCTAATAACTCGAAACATCTCGCAACATATTATAAATTCTAAGAGTTTATAATTAGCCAAACACCGTATTAGTTATCATAGGCGGTAAAATGTGGTTAAACTTAGCGTTTTCCCAACAAACTAAAAACAATAGCAGATTTCATTTTAAAATTTTGTGTTCGTTTTCATCGCTCTTTAGGGGATAAATCTTTACCGCCATTGTTGATATTCTAAGAATTAAGAAGATTCAAAATGGAACCAATATAATATACAGATTCAGATACAATTTTTTTTTTAAAAAAAAAAAGAAAATTGTTTTCCAAAATTATAGAATCGGCTATATGTTCATCATATATGTTAGAGCTGAGACTACTTTTTTCCTTTTCAAAAATAACTAATAATTTCCTTTTCATTATGAAATATTGAAATCTTATCCTGACATCCCGAACTGCATATTTAGTAGGCATGGTTTGAATCTTCTACTAAATACATAATAATGCTGGAATGTCGACATTGCATATATCGGAGGAAAATTAACATTTAACGAAGTTATTAAAAACCTACAGTGTTATATATATATATACATATATATAAGTGGATGTGGTAGTGAGAGAAATATGGCAATCTGAACTATTAATTGAATTCATGGTAAAGATAAAACTAGAAAATTTATTATCATTCAAGGCACTGAGTTGCATAATTCAGAAACTTAATTAGAAATGATGGTCCCCCCCAACTCCCATTTTTTGTGAAATCACTGACGTTTCACAAAATATAACTTTATGAAAAGGATGTAACAAATTTGTGTCGACATTTCTCACACAAACTATTTATGGCATATATAATTCAAGCAAAAGATGGCCATCACTGAGAGGTTTGTTGTAACAGGGCCATCACACCCACCATATGTATCAGCTTCACCACAATTCTGAAACTGATTAATTGGAGACTTGAATCGGACTGGATTATCCTTGTTCTAATTGGGATGATCGTACAGTAGTTGAGTTATGGTATGAAAAAATAATTCTGTAGTAGTTTTTCTTTTTTTTCCCAGAAACAGCGGATGATTCTGAAACTGAAGCAACTTCAGCAAGCACATGGGGTGTCATGAATAGAGAGTTGTTTAGTACATGTTGTACAGTGGCATAGAAGAATATTTAGTGCGTGTCTCTTTCAGTCCCCTTTCTTCATCTAATCGTTTTCAGTGTCTTCTGTTTATGGCTATCTGCAACTTAAAATCAAGCCCAAAATATGAGATTATAAGTTTCAACAGTTGAGACTTACACATGCGTGAAAGTAATAATGTGCCGGTAAAGTTTCATCTTCTCGTCCGATGAGTTAAATGTGCAAAAATGTGAGCAGTATCGGGATGAACGGCCTCATTTGAAGTTCTCGTACGTCAAGTTACTGACGTTCTACCACTTAACTTGGTTGATCAGGTGGAATGTAGAATTATGAAGCCCTGTCTAAATAAATAATACTGTCTCCGTTGGGATAGAATCAACCATGAAGAAGATGATAATAGTGATCTCTAAAGGATATGATACAACACCAGCGGTTAGGCACGCATCTCACCCTAATGAATATATATATATATATATAATATGTGCACTCTGCTCTGTCATATTATGCGAAAATAAAGTTGTATCCTAAGTAATAGATATATGTGTTGACCTAGTGTAAACTTTGATCTAACGGAATTCTAATGTGCACGAGTGTTAATCCTTATAATCGAATTTTGATTATCCTTTTTAGCAGAATAATTGAGCTTTCTACTAAAAATAATAATAACTTTTTACACTTAGTTTTTATTAAAACTAATTCATGGAAAGAATTGAAAGTAACTGTGAAGAATTATCAATTTTTAAAAATAAATAAATAAATCTTTACATTTTATTTTCATATATTATGGACAGAAGTTCACAAACTTTCTGATAGTATATCCAATATGATAGTCCACGGTATCCAAGGGTAGTGTGGGAGAATTGTAGTAACGCACACCTCGCTTTCTTTAATAAGGTTTAACAACCGAAAAGCTCTGAGGTTTCTTGTGGCTGTGGCAAAGGCTCTGTTCGAAATGATATCCACTCTTCACAAGCAATCTCATCTGAGACAATATTTGTGGTATTTAATAATGCATTATATATTACACTCATTAATAATCTCACTATTCCAGAAATATCCAGTTTCCAGTTCCTACGATAAAATGCCACATGCAAGAAGTATCTGGATAAGCAGCCATTAATCATTATTTATAATAGGCATAAATTTAAATCGAAATTTCCTCTTTTTTTTTTAATTAGATCTAATGAACTGACAGATTCCACCACCAAATGGTAGAGAGGAGTAGATTGGGGGTTGCTTTCATACGTGCACTATTTGTAATCATCAAACTTTGGGCAATTTTGTTTTTTTATTTCTGAAAATTGTGGTCCCACTCCCACTAAATTTAATCTGGAAAATTTGAGAACTGGTCCTACCCACTTCGTGTATCAAAGCAAAAATCGTGGCCCCACACAACAATGATTGTGACCTTTTCCTTTTTCTTCCAAAAAATAATATCGCTAAAATCCAAATATATATATATATATGTTTGTGTGTGTAAACATTATTATAAAGAATGACGTATACTTGAGTAATGTTGTCAAACTTGCCAACCGCTTAGGGTTCTTGAATTAATTGATTTAAAACATATTTGGAAAGGCAGTCGTATTCACTGAATAGAGAAACCTGTTAGGATTTATCCCAATAGCCAATCTAATTTTAATGAGATAACCATAGGTTGTGTCAGTGCGTTGGCCCTATTAACTGTACCATTAAACTAAAGCCTTCAAGAAAAAGTTAATAACGCCAATCTTTGCAGAAAAGATCGAGTTCGATAAATAATATCTCATTAAGGAAGTAAGGTTCGTACTTATCGAAACACTACATGTAACTATCCAATATTTTACAATTAGCAAAATCTCTATTTATAATTATCTTCTTCTTTTTTGTTTTTTAAAAAAAAAAATCGTTTTTATTGTTAACGCAACTGCACACACATTTCAGCCTGGCTTACTGGAAAAAAAAATTAATTTATGTTATCTCTTCTACATCCATCGATCTAGTTTTTCCTAAACACGTTACACTCGAACGTAATTATACATTCTTAATGATGCTTAATGTTGTCGACTTATATTTGACAGTTTTTCCCGAATTTGGCTAGCGCAAACAGTTTCATAAAAGTTTCAGATTTAAGAAATTAATGGAGGTTTGTCATCCACACCCGCATATTTGTACTGGATAAACCTAATTAAAACAGTTAATGTTCATTGTATTGAGTATATAAATAAAATATTAATATTTTATCTACTTCATATTGCAGATTTATAAAAATGAAGTAAAAATAATTACTCTTTGATACTCTAGCAACTCCATCGGCTTAGTTATTTGTGAAGACATGTTGAATAATTGAAAATTTTAAATTTGTTAATCATGAATAATAATTTGCTAAAAATATGAAGTACGTTTGATGCAAAATCAGAGTCATATTAAATGGGATTTTCCACATGAAGCAATGTTCTTTTACCTTTATTCTTTGTAGTTAACAAGAGTCGTGATATTCCAATGAAAAAGCTAATTACAAGCGCATTTATCATACAAATAAGTTGTATTTGCAGCGACCATGTTGATAAATAAGGATTTATAATTTAATTTTATAAAACTCAACTAATTTGGGGTTAGTGCAATTCATAATTATCCCCAACATGTTACCGACGGAAGAAATGTCCGATTATATGATATGAAACACCACCGATCTTTAATGTCATGAAAACACTAGCTTTCATTTAAAAGAGAGACGACGGTATAATCTTGTCAATCGGTTATCCATAGCTATCGCGCTTATAAAAAAATATACGATAATGGCCTCTTGTTTACGGCTTTGTTTCTATAAATATATTCAGATTATACTTGTTTATGTAGGTATCAATCTACGTGTTATGAAGTAGGCTGTTTTGAATCGAATGGTTTGGATTCGTCGGAGATTCTGAGATTATTGGAATTTGATACGTCGAATAGAAAATTTTAAAATGGAATGAAAAATATATTATGGTAACATAAAGGTTTAAAATATCATTTCTTGATTAGATCCAAATATAGATATAAACATAATTTAGGAGGTGGATTCCAATAAAATGCAATCAAACCCCTCCGTCATTTGTTTTAAGAATGTCGAGACAAATATATATCATAATATTAATTACACATTCGAAATATCCGTTTTTGCTCTTTCTATATTGTAAACTTACATATCGATAGTTCTTTTGTTAATTTTGTAAAAGTTTTAGTAAACCAAAAGCCAGGGATTAAGTTCAGACTAGATTCCGAGTGAATGAAATTATTCTGTTTCTTTTTTAATGATTAACGCCCCTCTCTCTGCCTAACGTACAAAAAGAAAAGCCGATTATACTTTAATCCTCACTACTCTCTTTTTTTTGGTTCTGAAACTTTTTGGTGAATTTACATTTTTTGAGATGAAGGTCCAACAGTCTCCTAATTTAGATTTCGTTTACTTTTAATATCTCTTTATCCCGCCAAATTTTGTCCAGCCGAAGAGCTAATACCACCTAGGAAATGTAAGATCGGGAGGTCGGGCTCTGGTCGTCGGGCACCACGTCGAGCTTCAGGCACTGGAAGGTGAAAAGTGCTTCTCCTTGGTGTCTGCAACCACAAATAACATGTCAGAGGACGCCGGAAGTTTGTCCGACGAAGCCCCTCCGATGCTGAGTCAGGCAGTGATCTAGAGAGAAAAATGAAGCAGGAACATATGCTAGGAGCAAGTGAATGCAAGAGTGAATGTGTCTGGAATGAAGGAGCAAACCTGGTATTTATAGAGAGGCTAAGGCGGTGGAGATAGCATATCTCTGCAAATATTCGTCGAGTATCTCGGGTGGGATACTTTCCACGATCCTCGGGGATCTCGTCGGCCAAATAAGTAAAGTCGTATCGTCCATGGATCCTTCAAATAACGAAAGACGTATCCAGGCGGGATTCGTTTGAATAAGAAAAGGCGTGTCCAAGGCGGACTCTTCCTCGGTCGTCGGGACATGGTCCTCGGGAGGCGTTCCCGAACTGGTAGGTGGTCGGACTTGGAGCGTGCTGCTCGATCGGATCCCGAAGTGATTATGGGGAGCATCAATCTCCATTAGCATAAAATAATCATAACAATCTTAAATATATGTTTAAAAAAGGGATCAATAATCCTGTGGACAAATGAAGCTGTCAAAGCTTGAATACATCAAACAGCGAACCAAATTTCTATAAAAAAAAAATAAAGAAATGGTACTCTGAAAAGTCAACAATATCCATCGTTATGGTTTTCTACTGGAGTTTCCAAGAATTCGCTACCACGTGTAAAGTGTCTTTAGTGAATTTGCCTACTTTATTTAATTTTCTGTAAACCCCAAATCGTCTTGTCTGGTAAAAGTAAAAAAAAAAAAAAAGTCATCCTTGAAAAGTAAAAGTAAAAGTAAAAATCGGTGAGTTAAAAATTGGTTTTAAGGAGAATTGCAATTTTCTTTTTTCCTGGTACACAATAGTAATACTGATTCAATTCCAATAATATCAAGGTCTGGATTAAAACATTTAAACTAAACATACTTATCGACTTCATTACAAGAAACACTAAAGTACAATCTCCAGTCTGAATTATTTATTGAATATATGAAAATGTTCAATAACAAGTAGGTGAAGTGGATATTCCTGATCTTACATCTGCCAGGTCAAGAAAATGATTAATGTTTTATATATATGAGTCTTCGTATCTCATCTCACTAATTTATATGTATGCATTTCATTTTTTTAATAAAATCCACACTCCCCTTCGCGGCGTACGAGACGGCACGAGCCTTTGCCGTCATCCCCTAAACCATATTATTATGTACACGTTTTCCGATGCAAATACGTAACCAAGAAATACTTTTTCAAAATTTCATATTCCTTATGTTTCCTCGCTTGCAAACAAATTAGGATATGTACGAATCTCAATCATTTTTTTATTGTTTCTGAAACCCCTCATAAAATGCCATTGGTTGTCGTTGGAGCAGATAGTCCTCTTTAGTTAACTAAAGAAAGAAACTGAATTGAACTTGAAAACGATTAATGTTGCAGTTTGTAGAAGGAAATGAGAAAACCCAGCCTCTCTTAAACTAAAAGAGGTCATTGGTATATCAAAGAAAGGCAAAAAAAGACACAGAGAGCAACGCGTAATTGGTACATGAGACCCTTCTTCTAAAAGTAAGGGAAATCGAAATTCTGCCCAAAAAAATTTCCCTACGTTCGCATCTTCATTTCCAACTCCTACTTTTACATATATATTTCGGAGTTCTGTACAAAATCCAATCACAAAACAGGTTGGGAAATGATTACTTCAGCAAAATTAACATTACAATTAAAAACTAAGTTTGCCTTATTTTATGTTAAGATTTACTAGTTCTTCTCCGAGAGGAGAGAAGCTAATCCGGTGATCACCGCCTTATTACCCCTCTCTAAACTCCTCGGTTTCACCGCCGGTAGCTGCCACACAACCACCGGCGAGACATCGTCAGATTTCTCCGGAGGTTTGGGCGACTCAAAATCGGCCTCAAAAGAAGACGACTTTTCTCCAAAAATCAAATCCAACTCTCCAACCTCACTCTCTGTTACCACTTCTGGCTCTGGTACTAGCTCAGGTTCGGGCATGGATTCATCGCACTCCTGGGCCTCGTCGTTTTGCAGGACGGTAGTTACTTTTGGTTGCGGAATTCGGGTGTAAGGTCCAAGCCATTTAGACTTCATGTACTCGGATTTGCGCCACGGCGCTATGTGCATGCCTTTCTTTTTCAGGCTCTGGCGCGCAGCTTCCGAAGCGATCGACACGATCTGAAGGAGCCGATCGGAATTCCCGACGAAGATGTTCGGCAGGTACTGCAAAATTGCCTTGTAGTTAATGGTGGATCTAGCGATTTCGAACTCCGATCGGAAATCTATGTCAATTATTACTCTCTCGCCATCTAATATCACATCAACATACTCGTAATCACCTGCATCGCCGCCAAAACAAGTAAACGCCTATAAATTTCCAATCATAATTATAATTCAAGAAAATCCCCGGCTTATATTGTACAATAACATTAATCTTGAAGTTCAAAGGAACGAAGGGTTTATTCATTCAAACCCCGGAAGTTGTTTTGGGAAAGTGCAATAAGCAATCATTCCGAGTTTTTAAATTAAATTCAACTGGAAAACAAAGCTACTACATGGACTTCATAGGGAATTTGAAATTCAATTCCACAACCCATTAATGATTTGACCTCCCAAAGTTGAAACATTTATATTTGGAAAGTTGTGTTCAATTGCTTAAGAAAGGAAACATGAATTGAAAGTAACCAAGATGATAAATTTATAGTAAATCCGCACAAAGTTGAAGAGATGTAAAAACTAGAAATTTGAGAGTTTACCAGCTGGAATGGAGGGTGATTTTTCCCATTTGGATTTACAAACGGAGGCGTTATAGCCCAGAGCTATCAATCCATCGGCGACTATTTTCCTCAAATCGTATTTCCTTCTGCAGGTTTTATTCTTTTCCACGATCCTCGACGTGTCTGCCAATAGGTTTCTCTCCACCATACTCGCACACGGTGTCAAACTCTGCATCCAGAAAACCAAATCATTTATTAAACAGAAGTAAATGGGGATAAAACTCCAATTTTTATATAAAAGCAAATCTGTGAGGTAGTAAATAAAAAATCCATACCTTGAGAGCATCCGAGGAATCACCGAAAGCAGAGTTAGCAGCCAATGAATCAGAGAAAACATCTAATTCGTCGTCGGAGCTGTCGTTGCTGTTGCCGTTGAAGCAATTGCAGCGGTTTCTACCGCATTTCATGGCTACAGAACCGCCGGTTGGCTTGTCATTGTTCTCCTCGATGAAATTCTGGACCATTTTATCTAAACAGACTGAGCTCGGCTCAAATTCAGCTGCTACGATGCAGGCAGCTGGTCTATCAACCGTTGAAATCCTCATAACACTGTTGAACGGGCGGTCGAATAGCCGCTTCAGCCGTGACTTCAACACCGGCGTCTTCACGACGGCATCATTTCCGATCGAGGACTCACTACAATCTATCGGCTGTACTTTCATGGGGAAAGGCATTTTGTAACGCCGACAACTTCACTCTACCAAACAATCCTATCCGCTTGTGTCAGTTGAACAAATTCTCAGAGCTCCTAAAACTACTCAATTCATGAGATTACCAAAATTACTTCGAACACACCAAGTCAAAAGACAAACGAGGTATGCTGAATTCAGCATTTCGGACTCTGCCTGCACAGTTCTTCCGATGAAGACACTCTCAACGCTAAATCGGAATTTCGAAAGAGATCTGAAGAAAAAAGCTTCACAACGGCAACCAACTTTTTTCGTTTAAAACTGAAGAGAGAGAAAAATGTAGGAAACGAATTATCCTCTTTATTCAAAAAGAGTTTTGTAGTTACGAGCGAAGTTTGCTAGCGTAAAGACTAGCATTTGCATTTCGCAGGAGAAATTAGACATCTCCGGCGAGTTTGTCCGCGGGCTGTGATATTCTCCGATCTGAAGCTTTTGAGTTTCCGAATTAATTGACTCGTTTCATTATCGCAATTTCGAGAAGACAGCGGGAGTGGGGATTTATATAGAGCCGTGTTGAACTGCCACGTGTAACAAAAGATGGAGCATTGGATTTCCTGAAACTCAGGCTGTGATCAGGTGTGACAAGCGTAATCAGATTTTTATCATTTTCTTCTCACATCAATCTTTGAGCCCGGTCGGCTTAATCACACCGTTAAGATCCACCGGTTTAAAAAGTTCGAATTTTTATCCTAGCAGAGTTCTCTCAAAATCCTGTAGACAGAGACTACATAGTAGAATAATTATTTTTTTAAAAATTTTTTTAAGTATGGTTACATTCTTATAGATAAACCTTTTGAATTAGTACCACCAACAAGAATTGAGGTTTCCTTTTCAATCACAAAAATTGCTTTTGACATTTTACAAAAGTAATCATTTGGGGAAGGAACATTTAAAATTTTCATGGCAATTTCAGAACTTGTAATAAACTCTTAAATTTGTTCTTATTTAAATATATATGTAATAATAATATTAATATTAATATAAGATAAAATGACCATTTATATATTTATTTATTTACAAGAAATATTTAATAAATTATCATTGAGATAATATATATCTATATATAGGTGCCCACGATCGCTCAAGTCAATCGTCCATATTATCAAATCTTTATATATATATATATATATATATATATTTCACTTGAAGCAATACTGCTGGCTGCTAAATAATAATAATAATAATGATAATAATAATGATGATGATGATAAAAAGTAACCATAGCAATAACAACAATAATATAATAATAATAATAAAATAATAATAATAAACTCTCCAAATGTGAGAAGAAAATAACCTACAAAAGTAGACTACGTTTTATTAATTTATTATTCTATTACAAGGAAAATATGAATTATTTTTCCTACAAATTAATCTTTTATTCCTTTCCATGAATATCAGCAATTCATGCACCTCAAAAAATGGCCGGGAGATGTATCTATTCATTACATTATACTGTGGGAAATATGAGGTCATTCTAAAGAAAATGAATAGTTTCATCGATTCCTTAATTCTTTTTTAGAATATGGATGGGGGAGAGTTAAATTACTTACTCAACTTATTTGACGTTGGCTTCCAACAATTATCAATGCTATATTAAACTTTTCACATCCATTAATATATCACCCAATGTATCAAAAATTTTAAGTTTATCACATGATATAAACATATATGTGTATTGATGTAGCCGAAATATCTCGGCCGATGAGCTAACACCACCACGTCGGGAGCTCGGGAGCGTCGGACACTGGCAGGCGGAAGATGCTCCTTCTTGATGTTTGCAACCACAAATCACAGGTCAGAGGACGCCGGATGTGTGTCCGGCGAAGCCACTCCGATGCCTAAGTCAGGCAGAATGCGAGAGCAAAAGCGAGAGAAAATATATGCTGTGAGAGCAAGTGAGTGCGAGAATGAATATATGTAGAATGAGAAGCAAATCTGATATTTATAGAGGGGCAATGGCGGTGGGAAGAGAATATTTCGGCGAATATTCTCCGCTATCGCCCCTGGATTTTTCAAATAAGGAAAGACGTATCCAGGCGGGATTCATTCGCACAAGAAAAGACGTACCCAAGCTGGACTTTTCACCACGTCGAGACATTGTCCTCGAAAAACCTTCTCGAACTGATAGTGAGTCCTCGAGCAGACTCCCGATCTCCGCGCTAGTCCTCGAGCGATTTTCGATCTTGGTGGCGTATGTTGGGGCTTCAAGTGAGCTGCTCGGTCCTCGAGTCCCGAGATGGTTATGAGGACATCATATATATAAATAAATTATCGAATGTATTTCGATATGTTAATTTATTTAGAGTAAAATATAATTACACACACATATTATATACACTTTTCAAAAATTACGGGAAAATAGAGCTCTTACATAAGTGTACCACATGTATTTTTTCAAATTAAACATATTGTTCGATTTCTAGTTTTATTAAACAACCAAAATTTTAATACAAATCTTACTATATTTGATCTTACTTGCTAACTAAAAATATGAGTTTGAAATCCATGAATTAGAAATTTAATCTCGATGATCATTTGTTAGAATTTGAGACCTCATGGAATCGACGCTGAAGTTTTAACTCTACACCCTGCATGGTAAATAAATCCAATGGAGCGGTCAATTTGATGACGTGGCTATCGCAATTGTAGCTTCCAAGGCCCCGGGCCATGTACTACGTCAAAAAATACAAAAAAAAAGGCCCCGGGGCCATGTACTACGTGAAAAAAAAGATATAAAAAACTATTTATTTGTTTATTTAAACTATTATTATTATTATTATTTAATTGACATCTCAGTTAAATGGAAAATTTATCCTCCAACTTGAGACCTTCTAAATTGAAGTTAACATTTTTAGAAATAATAACCACAATTCTAAATATCAAACAACATACGGTAACCAACTAACCATTCATCAGGCCAATCTGATAATTGGCAATATTTTAATCTTAAAAGAAACCACTCTCTCTAATGCATCCTTCTTTTTACTAAAAAAAAAAAGAAGAAATATGATAAAATCTAAATCATAAAACATCTCGCCATCATTTATTCAAGAATGCTCGTGCACATTCAAATAGTATGCGTGACACGCACGTGTCATTAATGCATATATTTACGTTTATTTGAATACCGTTTAAGCATGTTAGGTTGAGGGGTTTTTAACTGTTTACTGCAAGTTTTTTTTTATATAAAATAACGTGGAAATAGAAGAATTAACAATCTAATATATCACGTCCTCGCCTTTTTATATAAAATAACGTGGAAATGGGCGTGACTTGCGTCTTTTTTTTTAAAAAAAGTAAGTCACGCTCTCTCTGTAAGCGTGACTTACTTTTCAGAAACTGATTCACGCCCTGCAGGAGGGCGTGACTTACTTTTCAGAATTTGAATCACGCTCTGCGCGAGGGCGTGACTTCCTTGTTGTCCTCGCCGTTCCTCGCCTATAAATGGGGTGAATTGCATAAGTTTCGAATGCAGGAACTTCTCTATAAACTTTCGGTTCTCTTCTCTTCTTTAGATTTTAAATTTTCTCCACTACTCCAATCTTTCAATTATCTCTTGTTCTACATTTTGCGAATTTCAAGCCCTTATCTCGTGAAAAGAAGGTATATATTATTTTTTATATTAGTATTTGATTTTTAAAATAATCCATAGTAATTTCATGTTTCATATTTTGTAGATTATTTTGTGCGAAACTTCTGTTTAAGGTGCGTAAAAGGAAAATTTGAACTCCATTTAGGTACGTAGAATTCTTATTCTGCAAGTGAGGTACGTACGTTCGAATTGTTTACGCTAAATAATTATCGTTATTATTATCATTGTTAATATTATTATGTTTATTATTATTAGTAATATAATATTATTGATAATATTATTGTTGTTATTATTGTTGATATTAATATGTTAATCATTTTTGTTAACTACTAAATTTTATTTAAATTAATTTATATAACATAGGATGTGATTAGAAGAAATTTTGATTTTGTTAATGTTTTTATTTAACAAATTATTATTTTATTTAACATATGATGTCATTAGAAACACTATGTAGTTAAAGAAAAAATTTTAACTAATGATTTTTATTTATGAAACCATTATTTTATGTAACATAGACAATGACAATGCTATTAGAAGAAAACTTTATTTACTATTTAAATAATTATTTTTATTTAACGATCATTATTTTATATAATATAGGATGTCAGTAGAAGCAGGACCTGTAGATCGTAGCGTCCTTTACCTTCAAGAATCACATATTTCAAATGTCATTGAACCCGATAACTTGGACCATACTTTAAGAGTTCGTCGTTCAAATAATTTGATATGGGATCTATGGAAATCTAGTGTGCTTCATCGTTGTGTTCGGTCATGTCTGAACGAGATGGGTTTTTACGGTATCTTGTGTTGCGGTGATTGTATTTATGACAATCACTTGATTACTGCTCTGGTTGAACGGTGGCGTCGCGAGACTCATACTTTCCACCTCAGATGTGGTGAGGCAACAATCACATTGCAAGATGTTGCATTGATTTGGGGGCTTAATGTTGATGGTGAGCCTGTTATCGGTACTGATGTGTCGCATAAGTTCGATGTATGGTAGAGTATCTGTTATGATTGATGTTGATGGTGAGCCTGTTATCGGTACTGATGTGTCGCATAAGTTCGATGTATGGTAGAGTATCTGTTATGATTGGTTAGGGTTTGTGCCAGTTGAGTCTGATTTCAGATCTAATACTATTAAGTTGACTACTTTGCACGCACATTGCATGCAAACCATGATTAACGACTATAGCTCTGAAGTGCAAGTGCAACAATACACACGTTGTGTAGCTTTGATGATAATTGGTGGGTGCATGCTACCAGATTCAGAAGGTTGTGTGGTGAAAATATTGTACTTATACTTTTTACGAGATATCAGGAGGGTCCGTAGTTATAGTTGGGCAAGTGCGGTGCTAGCATTTCTTTATCATGAGTTGTGCGGAGCATGTATGCAAGGAAACATCTAATTGCAGGACCTTTGTATATCTTACATGTATTTTATTTTATCATTCGTGTTCAATTTTAATTTATTAAAATTTGTATTACATTTAGTTGTTTTGTAGATCTGGGCTTGGTCTCGGATGAACCCGCTCTGTCCTGATCGCCTGGGGTATAATCTTATTGCAGCCCATGAGAATCCAAATTATTCAGACAATGTTCTTCCTATTCCACCATATGGTGCCAGGTGATAATTTTAACTGTAGATATGTAATTGCTATTTATATGCATAACATACGTAATATACATGTAGGTGGAAGCATGCATACTGTTGGACTCATACACCTACACATAGCGTGCGAATTATTCGCGATGTACTCGACAGAATGGGAGATAATCAGGTATTTACATGATAAATATTACATTACAAATTTGAAATGCGATGCATTTTGTTACTTTTGTAATGAATATTATTTGTAATGTGCATACAGTTTAATTGGGTTATCTACGACCTGGGAGCTCCAGATATTTCATCCTTACCTATAGAATGTAGAAATCCCATGCTTTGGCGATCGGTGTGTCCACTTATATGTTTCCACATAGTTGAGTGGCATCGTCCGAATCGAGTTCTTCGACAATTTGCCATGTTGCAACATATTCCAGGACCGACGCTCGATGATGATAAGCTGCATGAGGTCTCGCGACGTGGGCGTCCAAATTTTGACTGGGCCAACCATCATATGGTGTTTGTGGATGCATGGGCCGATCGTCATAGTCTTGTTGTGGAAACCGAGTATGCAGTCAATTTTTGCATGACAGATGAGTACGCTTCGTGGTATGACTTGATTACTCGACGTTTCATATCTCCCGTTGATCCTATCGAAGTTGATTCTGGTTACCAACCCGGTGATGCTTATTTCAGGCGTGTTATGGTAAGTTCTTTCTTAGTATTTGTTTTTAAACAAATTGGGTTAGCTATATATATATATATTCTAATTATTTTATTACATAGGGACGGACATCAACTATTACATACTCTCCACAACTTCATACTCGCGTCGAGCAACCCTAACCGAGAAATCCTTAACGGCTGATATCAAATGTTTTTTTTATCTTTGAACACCATATTTGTAGAAATCTCTCCTCTATCTGCATTGTAATAACTCAAACCTGATACAGAGGGCACTCCAATAGAATCAGGACATTGCTCGTCATATATGGTACTAAAGAATTCTGGGACATCATATAAGGATGGATGAACGGGTGAAGATGGACCAATATCTTCAAATCTGTCGTTCCCATCTCTACCATCATCTTCATCTGTGTCATTGAGGGACAGATCAGGCTCAGTAGATATATCAGTGTCGTCACGATGAATATCTGACGACAACTCAGGTAGTTTGTGGTCCTCATGGTCTGTAGGTGGGATCGAACGATCTAAGCCAACAACACGTGGAATTGCGCCAACCGAGGAGCCGATATGTGCGTTCCGTGAAATATCAAGCGGGTCGTCATCTACGTCAAGAGAGCTCCAATTTCCCGCACTGGAAAATGGCCATCTAACATTTTCTTCTACGGTGGGTGCGACATACTGATCCCAGTCCCCAGTATCATGGTCTGAAGTATAACGATTTTGATCTGTTGCTCCATGCCAAGAAAACGCTGACGTACTAGCATCCTCATTAAATCCAACTGAATTGAATCCCAGTGCATTGAATCCTTGAGTTATACGTGGAATATATGATTCAGGATCATCAACAGCTACATGTCGATCAATAGGTTCGGTTTTGATAAACAATTCAATACACTGCATTTCGTTACTACTATCCAACATAAACTGTAAATTGTTGTCATCAGCAATTTCAAGATGCGCCTCGACATACCTTAACTTGTCATTGAAGGAATATTTGGATGATAGCTTCAAAATAAATTTTGAACTGTCAATATTTAGCAATCTGTAGACCTTCTCCTTCAATTCACGGAAACTGATAGATCGTGAAACACGGGTTGCTTTAGTCGCACTAGTACTGTATTGCACCGTATTATGTTGTATAATAACATCACCTCCGATGTATAAAAGTAACGCGACACTATCCATTCCTACACAAAATAAAATCATTAATTTATCAAATGATATGTCCATGTCAATACTTTAAAAATATAATCAGAACTATTATTGATAATAATATTTTCACAACATATTTTAATTCCATAATAAAAAATATAGACTAACATCCTATATTATAATATATACCGATTTATTAAATAAATATTACTTCTAATCACAAAATACATTACATAAAATAATAATTTTTATTCATATATCATTAGTTAGAAAAATGATTTGTTAAATAAATATTGTCTCTAATGTATGAGGTATTACATAAAATAATGATTTGTTAAACCAAAAAAATAATTTTTAAATAAATTTTTCTTTTAATAAAATCCTATATTACAATTTGTTAAATAATATTTGTAATAAATAAATTTAAAATTTTTATACTAATATTTTAACAATATTTCAACTTAGTTATAAAAGTTATGGACTAACATTCTCTAAGAGTGTTTCCAGGTAGTTGGAGGGACTAAGGTCCACTTAAAAACCAACATCATTAGACAAAGCAACGCCCTTCAGGGAGACTTAGCCAGTACAAGCCATTTTTAAGCCAGTCTATAAAGGACTCCCTTAGACATGTTGTATACAAATATCAATAATAATAATAATAATAATAATAATAACAACACTAATATCGATAATAATAACATTAATATAATACTAATAATAATCATAACAATAATAATCATATTGATAATAATACAAATTCTTTAATATAAACACTATTAAAAGTATGTACCTTTTATGTCGTACGGAATAATGATTACGATTGCGAGATATATGAATATCGATGAACAAATTTGGTGAAGAAAACCGCTCGAACTGATTGAAAATCAGTAGAAAATCATTACAAGAGAATTATTTTATGAGAGGATAATTGAGAGGATTATATTCAAATTAACAATTGAGAAGATTGTTTGAGGATGAGCGATTCAGTTGGAATGAAACGCAGCTATTTATAGGAAGAGGAAGTGAGACCTGTATATTGCTAGCCATACTCAGTAGTATGTAATATATAACGTAAATTTGAAGACATAATTAAGAGTGACATTATTCATTGAATATGTGTTGTACGTAGAAGTACCTCGTGCTAGTCTAAAAGCTCCAGTCCCTCCTACAATAGGTAATTCATCATTCTCATAATTCGTTAAATGACCACTTCCCAAACACCGAGATCGTACTCCCATAGTTGCTCCAATACACCGCGGACATGATCGTTAAGGTCTGATAAGCCGAACAACCCTTGCCTATGTCTGATTGGCGCGGAGTTAGGGTCAGGCCCAGTAGTTAATAGGTTATCTATCAACCATATACAAGTGGCCGAAGGAGGAGGGCGAAGATGCATTTATACAGCTTGCTATCTTGTACGACCAACCCTTGCCTACATGACAAGAGGATGAAAACATTAATCCGACTTAAAATTTCCCATCACTTATGTAAGATCAAATGTTGGACTCACCCCTTCGGGAACGGCGTGTTACGGTAGTTTAGTAATGGCTTGACATTTACGTTACTTTGTTAAAAGTTTTTTTAAAAGAACAACAAACAGTTAAAAAAACCCTATGCTCAGAGTCCGTAAAAGATTTATTTTTCAAAAAGTCGATTTCAAAATTATTATCCAGAAATATTTATATAAATCATGGCCTCATGGGAACTTATGGATACCATTACCTTTGCCTCTTTCCCTTAATAGGTTGGAAGAGTTATAAGTTCGCGTGAGAGTTCTTCATGACTTGTAAACTTAAAAATGGTGAACAGGTACATAATTTTATAAGGAAATAATAAAGTTTTTTTTGCCTTAAAATGGCAACTCATTTAAAAACGAGTATGTATTGATTTTTCCAAATTATAGGAATTAGGTATTTGAGTTCTGTACGAAAAAACTATAAACACGTGCGTTTTGGACTCTCTTCCAAGCAAAAATGAATAAGTAAATAAATATGTAAAAACTTAACGTACCTGAACACCACTCAGGAGAAACCAAAACATAAGTTTAAATATCAATCTGCTTTTCATCTTCCGGTTTTGGAATATTAATTCTAAACCATGAATACTAATAAAGAATATAAACCTGATAAAAAAGTACCGAGTATAAAAAAAATACAATGATTTAATTTACGAATTGATTGCCACACATAGTTCTGTGTGCCCACAGAATTTATCAAATTAATACAGGTTAATTTACTTTGTGTTGTTGAAAATTAAATAAAATTTGGTCAAAGTTGAATAAACGTACGACCTTGAACGGTCCATCATACGCTTGACTTGGACTTGACTCCACTAGTTATTCTTAAACCCTAGTAGGATTCGTGACCAAATTGAACTTGTTATTAAGTTCAGATTTTTTACATTCTATTTAAAACCCCCTCACCCCCTCCCAATATATATATTATCGATATCCCTATTATCACCTCGAGACCCGAGAATCGAACAGTAACCTCCATATCCTGACATACGTCGCTAAATCGGGAAGGCGTCCGAGGACCTGAGGCCAGATCAGGAGTGTTTCCTGATGACAGTAAATGTCTCACAGAATCCAACTCAAATACGTCTTTCTTTATATGAACCAGAATCCCAATCGAATACGTCTTTCCTTATTTGTACGACAAGATCATCGAGGATCGCGGAGAGTATCTGGTCCAAGATACTCGATGTAGGCGAATATTCGCAGGGATATGTTCATCTCCATCACCCAGCCCCTCTATAAATACCAGACATCCTGAAGAGCCGCTTTTCAATCGCTATCAATCCCGAGGACCTACGTCCCGAGCTCACGAGGAGGTATCAGCTCGTCGGCTGAGATAATTTGGCTACATCAACTATCATTTTATTTTTAGGTTAACTATCATCGTATTCAATATAATAACCTCCAAATGATTTAAACAAAGTAAACCACATTAGCCAAATTTTATACCAGATTTTTCACGAGAAAATAATAGGCAAAAAGAATCAATCTGATAACGTTCGCTTACCTGCTCCGTAGCGTGAGGATCGAGTAATTTGTTTTTGCTAAGAGGGTGAAAATTAATCCGAGTAAAGTGAAAATTTTATTTGGCCAGATTCCATAAAGCTGTATCAAAAAGAAATTCGATGGCCTCGTTTTCCGAGCGACAACTTTTTATAGACAAAAGTTTGATAACATTTTTCTTTACGATTGTGTCATATGACATTATTACACCTCTTTAGTGTCCCATAAATCTCTCCTCTAGTGTAGGTAGTACTATATGGGGTTCTTTTAAATTGGATAAAGTACAAGAATTATGAAAGTTAGATAGGGCCTCATTCAGGGAAAAAGCAATCAATGAAATTAAATCAACATTTTTATTAATAAGACTAAAATATTCTTATCATTAATTTGGCAATTGGTACACGCTACGAGAAAAGAAAAATGAATACATTTAAAGTTTTTTGAGCAACAGCTTCGTCTGAATTATTGTCTTTTAGATACTTTCTAAATATTTGTACCATCATCATGGACGGTCCAATGTAGAAGCTTTCAGCCCAGACTAATATTCAGCCTTCTATATGGCCATATATATATATATATATATATATAATTTGGATAAGGGTATATTGGGCTTTAGGCCCAGGTTGAATTTTATTGTACATGTTCAGCCTATCTCTTACCTAGGCCCAGTTTCGCCCTTGATCATCATCATCATCATCATCATCATCATCATCATCATCATCATCACATCATCATCATCATCATCATCATCCACACTAATCTTAACCGGTACGATGTCTTTTTTAAACCTAACAATATTGGCGTACATGATTAACGTATGTGGTCACTATGTCTTCCTGAAAATTCAACGTCCGTGGACTGTGACCTATGCGATGCGTGAGTTTTTTCAAAAAAAAAAAAATAGAAATATATTTTCTTTTTAAGATAATTATAAATGAAGGTTATTAACTTTTAAATTTGAATCGGTAGACACAAAATGTAAATAAAACTATGTTTATATATTTGGATGGTATGATGAATTAAGCTTCCATCATGTTAGACCTTAATAAATAGTAAGAGTGGATACAATTATTTGTTTTGACATAAAACGTTTCTACAAAATATATATTTTTTCTCTGACGGACGCTTCTTCTTCGGTTGAACCGTTTCTTCCATTTAACTTCCGTTTCTTCCATTATGTGCAGGTTGGCCAAATATCAGGCAACATAGATCAAACCGCAGACCTTGTTTTTACTTAATCTAGCTTTGCTTGAAATCAGATTCCACTTAATCATCAAGGATATTGATCTCGCTTAACCCCAAGTAAAAAAAATAATCCAATCAACGATTGATGGGTATATCTTTTATTAATGTAAAAATGTCCTACATTTGTGGGGATGTCTGAAATAGCACCATCCTTTTGTCTGGGGAACCACAGATTTGCCTAGCTTAAAATGGGATACATGTGGGGAAACGAGGCTGAAAATCAATGTCAGTTGCTTTCGAAGTTTTAATATGACAGTTGAAGTATTAGGCCTTGTTTATAATGTGTGTGGGGCTCATGTGTTTGCTTATCTTTTATATAAGGTGGATGAAGAATCAATATCCAACTTGATAAGCCCAGTCACATAATTTGATTAATACATGGGACCTCCATTATTCGACTCCAATAATTTAGATTTACAGGATGAAAATAGGGTTTTGTCAAAGGTTAATGGGTTCACAGGTTTAAGGATATTTTTGGCGTGGATAGTTTTTTACATCTCGTTGTGTATTTTTAGGTCTGATTCTAGACATGCATCTCTGATACATCGAGGCAGCGATCACCCTTAACCAATTATTAGAGACAACATATCACTGAGACATCATTTGGCTTATGGATATAGGATGGTAACAAACATTATGCTAACATTGAATGACAACAGTAACATAATTATTTTCAACTCAAATGTTCGTAAAACTTTATCAAAACGTTGGCTGAAACAAGAATTTACTAATTTGCATGAAGAGGCGCCCGAATATGGTTATTCTTCATTATACATATCGCACAATATTGATCCATACACACACACACACACACACACACACACACACACACATATATATATATATATATATATATATATATATTGGTACCGTGAACATATTGTGTATATCACATAGTTTTTCTAATTTATTTCGTAAGTTTAGCTCTTGAGATTTCTTTGGCAAATCTCAGTATCATATTAGATATGAGATTTCTACACTTTACCGATGAAATATAGCCGGTTAACATCTTCTGTTCGTTTGATTTGGGACCCATACATTTATTATGTGTATCGGAATTCCATGTTAAAAATTAACAATATCCGGTAGAGGATAAAAATTCGCTATTAAATATTAGGGCAGAGAGTTTAATAGTATCTTTACAGGATATAAAAAGTTACCGTACTGTACTCTTGGAAGAAACACCACCATCTTTTCATAATGTGACACTAGAAAAACCCAAAGATGTGACTATTTGTTTTGATGCATGAATATAAAGTTCGCGTGACGTTGAATAGGCTCTCTGCACATGCATGTAATATTCAAATAATTTAATGTCCACGCATGCATGAAGACTGCATAATTTGTACGTACTGTCTGCACGTATTGGTGGTACGTGTGTCACATTTACAAAAAAACAGGGACTTAATTGAGGTTGAATACGACCCAATAAGTATATATTATGCTTTAGAAAAATAGAGCAAGCTGCATGTATAGTCTTTTTATCTTCGTTTTCACAGTCTTAATTTTAAAACGCTACTGAAAGAAATATAAAATTCCAATCTATTTGAATGGTGATCGAAAATGCGTACTTATTTTCATCCAAATACTTATTGAAAAGTTTTTTTTTTATTCCTTAGAAGCTCCGAGTAATTGGAGTTGTAGGTTTTGACCACATATCTGGCTTTGGCATATTGTTATACAATCTTTCAACGAGGCATTAAATCGCCCTGTAATATAATAAGATGTAAATGTTGTACGTATGCATACATAAATTCTTATGACAAATAAAAGTAGTTTCACGTGTCCGCATCTTATAGTATTTAAGGCAATTAAAAATGTCACCTGTCGTTTTCTTGCCATGAGAAAATAGTTAAATATTACTATATATAATTATCGAATTTTTCCTCGCTCGAAGACCATCATCATGATGGGGAGTCGGAGAATATCACCTCGGGAATCAAGCTGCTTGAGTTGTATGAGACAGGCCAGCTACAAGTAGAGGGGGACATCGCGAGATTTGTCTTCGGGGATGAACATGTTTGAGCAAAGTTGAATGTGCTTCTTCTAGTGACCTGCAATCACAGACATAAGTCAGAGGGCACCAGAAGTATTTTCGACGAAATCTCTCCGATTTTAAGTCAGTAAAAATGTCGGGCGAGAAAAAAATATGAAGCTGAGAGTTTGTGGGTGTGAATGTCTGTAAAGTGAAGCATATCTGGGTATTTATAGAGGACTAAGCGGTCGTTGCAGGCGCATCACCTGGCATATGACTTGCTGGAGCGCATCTTATGTCTCGTATTGGCATAATTTGACTATTTTCCTAGTGATATTGTTACCTTGAGGCTAATTCAACGCGTACTCGGAGTGTGTCATCCAAGGTGTGATTATTGGGAATAATATGTGTGCCGGATATCCAAACACTTGCTCAGTTCTCGGGTACCGAGGTGGTGTGCTGACGAGTAAAGCTCCTAGGATATCGAGGTGGTGTGTTGATGATGAAGGTCCTCATATTCAGAGATAGTACATGGGGTATCAAATATGTTTCTTATTAAGGAGAATTTTGTTTATGTATGTGTATCTCATGTATTTCACATTCGAAAAAATTGGTAGTTCAAAAATGTTTCGCCGTGGAAATCCATAAATGTCTACGACCACTTAGTTCTCCTCGCGGCGTACTTGGGAAACTGTGATACCAGTCCGGTAAATTGACCATTTTCCGCAGTTTTTTTTTTTAATCTAACTTGAGAAATTTGATTTTAGTCAACTAATTTGGATATGTTTTGGATTTTAGTTTTATTTCCATCGTAAGCCATTAATATATGAAGATGCTTATGGTATGTGATACCACTAATAATTTTCACATCGGTACCCGAAGAAAGGGCTTCTTTTCAAACGCTATTGGTAACCTTTCGTCTTGGTACCACTAGGTCACCTCGTTCGTCGGGATTATGTCATCTCTGCTCTGCTCGGGAACCTATCATCTCTGCTGTGCTCGGGAACCTGTCATCTCTACTCTGCTCGGGAACCTGTCATCTCTGCAACTTGGCCCTCTTGTATAACTCATGATTAGTGACTGACAAAGCTGCAAAACCCATCCCTGCGTACATGTGTTAGGTTAGCGAACACGCAAGACCTGTTACACCCATCGCTGCTCATGATTACACAGGTACTACAACACGCAATCTCTTGGCTTTCCTATAAATACCCAGATATTTATCATTTTACCACACATTCAGCGGACACATTCTCTGCACTACGTATCTTCTTGATGACCCGGGCTGACTTAAGCATCGGAGGGTTTTCGTCGGGATGACTCCCGACGTCATTTGACCAGTGTCTGTGGTTGCAGGTCATTGCGGGATGTATGACCTTCTCATCCCCTGAGGACAGGCCTCCAAATCTCCCACTATGGTTGCAGGTCATTGCAGGATGTATGACCTCCTCATCTCCCGAGGACAGGCCTCCATATCTCTCACTATGGTCACATGTCAATTGCAGGATGTATGACCTCCTCATCCCCCTAGGACAAACCTCCTCATCTCCCGATGACAGACTCCAGACCTCTAGACCTCCTCGGGTGGCAAGGTGTAACTCTCTGGTCGGGAACCGATGACGAATTTTGAGATAGCATCAGTATCGATGTTTTAGTACGTTGTTTACGTGATGACAATTAACATATGTTAAACGAATTGACATCCATTAATAAAAATGGGAAAAACAGACCAATACGACACTCTATATATATTCATTATTTGAGGGAAAAACATGTTTATTATTTTGCTTAGCTTAATTTAATATATGTAGTATTGGCTTAATCTAGCCATATGTTTATGGCTAGAAATTATAGCTGTCAAATAATTAATATTCGATAATTTAGTGATTTTCAATTAAAAATGACCATGATTTGGGTTGTTCGGCTTTGTCATGGATAAAGTAATTGATTTGAAAAGATAATTTGATTTGAGAAAGAGATTTAAATAATATATTCAAATTACATTTTATTCATTTCAGATTTCTTTCATATTCTTCATCGTAATATTGTTATATGTATTAGTAGGTCGTAACACATGTAATGTATGTGATCGACAAAAAACAAAAAAATTGAAACCTACTTTACATATATATATATATATATATATATATATATATATTAATAGTTAGCATATTAAATGGCTAATCTCCTGTATAGATAAGAGGTCCTTGCATCATACATGTTTTTCATCGAGGAATATGCGCGGTAGGCAGGGACCTGGGAGAAAGAACTTATATAACAGCCCGACCCCAATAACATACCCCATAATCTTTTAGTGGGGAATATGCGCCACTTGAGAATCAAACCCGTGACGTCGGAGAGTAAAAAATCTCACATCACTCTAAATTTTACCAACTCATATGTGTAAGAGACGTAAAACGTACGACATAGTTCATTATTTATGTAGTAGTGGGCTGTGACATGTGGATAATATGATAAAATAATATCCGCAAAAATTGGAAGTATTTTTTAAGTTATACGTGATCACATTGTAACATAGATAACAAAAGATCCATATTCTACTATATAGTATCTAAAACAGATATAAAGTAAAAATAACGCTGCAAGATATAAGATTCACCTACTTTAAATTAATTAATCAATCAATCAGATGAATTTGAAATGAAAGCACAACCTCAGAATTTCGACTTTTGAGGTATGTAACTAAGGTCCTGTTCGATTCACATTTGAATATAAATGAAAGAAATTGTGGCACTTTTTCCTTCGTAAATAATGGCCATTATCGCACCCCCCCTCTCCCTGTTATATTTCATTAATATAGAAAATATAATGTCATATTCAAGGCAATCAATCGATCAATGGTGTAGTCATGTACAGGATCTATACCCAAAATATCTTAATCATCATTAAATATTATTTAAAGATCTCAATCAACAGAAAAGAAAGACAAAACAAAGACTTATCGGACATATGTAGAACCACAAGTTAATTTTAATTATCCGAAACATGCCCAGCTAGCCCATTTGAATGTGTCCTGCTAACGAATTTACCAAGAACTTTTAAGGTTTTGCTCCATTTTATTATCATCGGGTTTAAATATCCACACACACACACATGTAACACACTCGTATTGATTTATTTTCGAATCAGACATTTTTGAAAAAAATATGTCAGAGAATAGAATATAGGAATTTTGTAACATAAGTATTAATTTCTTGAGGGCACTCCTACATGACTGTAAGCTACTTTTTAACGAGGCATATTAATTGAATTGACTATTGGCAGTTTACGGTGCATCATAGTTTAACATACATTACTTATTCCTTTATAAGGACACATGCAATGGTATTAATAGATCATATTATAACTATTTCTTAATGTTAAAATCAATATGGGAATAATGTTATAACACTTCAAAATCGTCCCTCATTAACGTATGGTGGGCCAGAAATCTCTGGCCCACCAAATATATTTTTGAAAAAAAATTAAAAAGTTTAAAAAAATTTCTGATAGGCATTTGCTTGTCTTTCTACCATTAAAAAAATAAAAAATAGAAAATAAAAACAAAAACAAACAAGCCCTTGCTTCTTAAAATGTATTCCTCTTGCTTTCATTTTAGAATCTATTTTAATGTTTAAAAATTTTCCGCATGACAGACAAATTCCCATCAAAGTCCCCTTCTCTCTTTGTTTTTTTCAAAAGAGAGTGCCTTTTTTTTTTTCATTGCCACAAAGTTGGCTTTTGTAAATGGTGCAATGAACGATAAATGAGACTAAATTTAGTAAAAGATAAAAATTTCTGAAGGTTTGATCAGGTAAAAAGTCGTCTCTTTCCGTTGGCTGTCTAAAATAATCCCGTGTGCGCTCCTGTGTTTGCTATCTTTTATTGTAAACCAGCTTACGTAAGTAAGGACAAATTAAAACTTAAGGTAATTTTTAAGCATATTTTAGACATATTTTGCTGAGATTATAATAAGCTTATGCTTTTTGTTTGTTAAAAACAGTTGCAAACCGTTTATAAATCGTAAAATAAGTGGTTTGACAGCTTAGAACATATTTAAAAAATGTTGGAGTTTTTGTTTATAAAAAATTATATTTGAACTTTTTGTTTATACAAAATATCATCACATATCTTTCTTAAACCCAATATATCCTTCGTATAATTCACACTCAATTTAATCTAACTAGATTTACAAGCATTCATCGTCCACCTCGTTCTTCCCTAATCCCTATATCCTTCAATTTTGAAGCACTATTTCTAATATTATTTTCCCAAAAAATAATTTTCATACCAACTTTTTTTTTATCATTGAAGGATTTCTTTGGTGGTTTTGGGATTATAACATGTGAGGAATACGTGATATCGAATTCCATTCATTTTAACTAACACGGATGAAAGGATAAAATCAGGATTTTTTTGAAACGTTTTGGATGAAATCGCTAATATTAAAATATTTAAGACTGAACCAATAAATGGATCAAACACTTGATACTGAACCGGTGTTTTCTACGTATTATATAATTTTGACAATACAAAGATCTTATGATACTAAACACATAAACATCTCTAAGTTGTTTACCGAAACACTTTAACAACTTATTTCTAACTCATTTTTAAATAACACCTAACAGTTTATAACTTTAATAGTTTATACACTGTTTTTGACAAGTTTAACCAAATACCTTCTTAATGGTATATTCATTTATATAATTAACCTGGCAAGCAAATTTTTTAACGGCTTACAATCTATTCTAAAAGAAGTATTGTCACATCTTCACTAAAGAAGATGTATTATGACATTTTTATTTATCCAAAATATCCATATTTTATGATAAATTCTTAACCTAGTTATTGACGTTAGAAATCCCAGGGGAACAAATCCACAAGAAGGAGAGAGGGCAATGAGAATGAATGAACAGGGATATACGCAGAACATATTAAGATTGATAGTTGCATGTGAATGTAAGCCGTTTACCACAATGAAACATATCTTGAACATAAATTAAAGATTCTAATTGAAACTCAGAAAATTGGAAGGCAAGGGAAAATAAAACTCAGCTTTGCTACCAAATGAACTGTTACTCTACCAAGGCACATCCGTTCTAGCAAACCGTATAATAACTAGCAGGAGTCGTGAGTTGGTGACCGGAGGACATTTGATTTGCGTGACCGACCAAAATGCCGAGAGCTAATGCTTAAACACCATTTGATGGGTGATACGACATTAAGGAACCTACCCATCTCTCTACAACTTCTATGGGACGTTCATTACCTGAATGGATTGCAACATGTCTGACACAGCAATTACCAGGTCGCCTGATTTTATCATTCCCCTTGCTTTGAGCAAAGAGAAAGTTTTGTTGAGATTAGTCTCCATATCATCAGAAAAGCTCAAACGGAATGGTATTAGACCCCATTGCAGGTTCAGGCGTCGCCGCACAGAGGTGGTGGTAGTAAATGCAAAAATGGGACAGTCAGGTCTGCAACGTGACAGAAGAGATGCCATGTGACCACTTTTCGTGTAAACAAATATCGCATCAACCTCCAAGTTATTAGCTGCAACATTTACATGAAAGCCAAGTGAAAAATTGAGGTCAAAACCAAAATAGAAGAGATTAAACTTCGTTCCTCTGAATCCAAATGGAGGAACCCATACAATACGTGGGATACTCGAAAGATATTAAAACAGTCGGTATAGTATCTATGTACATACAAAATTCAGATAAATCTTACCCATCTTAGCCGCAGAGTTGCATATCTCTTCTGAAATGCTGTCACCAAAAGAAGATGCTATACCAGGGAGTTCCATAGCTTCATGACGTTTCTCCTCTCTCCACCATTTCTCAATTCTCAAGCTAACACTTCTCAGTACGGCCAAAGCCTTTTCAGGGTACTGTCCCATTGCCGACTCACCTGAAAGCATTAAGGCATCTGCTCGTTGGCGAACTGCTTCAGAAACATCAGCTACTTCAGCTCTGGTTGGTGTGGGGTATTCTATCATAGATTCAAGCAACTGACTCGCAACAATTACAGGTTTATTTAATTGCCTACAGACTTGGACTATCTTTTGCTGTTCCGATGGAACCTGTTCCAAGGGGATTTGCGCACCAAGATCTCCTCTCGCCACCATAGCTCCATCAGATGCTTTAATAATTTCTTCCAAGTTCTTCAATGAGTCAATACTTTCTATTTTTGCAATCACAGACACATCACTGCAAACCAAATCCATGGATATCGATTACACAAAAATATGAGGACTTAAAAGAGTGTGTTGATTTTATCATAGAATTATGGTTACATAAATGTTGTGCAAAGCAGGAACCAGGGCGTGGATCAAGATCACACGGGCATATCCCTCTTCCCGGAGAAAACATAGATAAAAAGTATAAATTTATTATGTAAAAAATTGGCGAGGTAAAAAAAAGGTACAACTTCGTGATTTGAAGTAACAAGACAAATTTGGTTTTCAATTGCAATAACTTGGCATGCAAACCTTGACATAGATGAGCGTTGCATCCTTTCTAAATCTCTAATCTTTAAAATGTAGATAATTCATCATTGGCAACATGAATGTTAAGACATGATAAAGTCGTCCTCACTGTCAGACAAACACTATATAATTGATTACTTCCAGACTACTTGGATTGGTGAGAAAAATTTAATATTTTTTTGATAGTAAAAGCATCCTGGTCGGTTGGTTTTTTTACATATCTCCTACAATGAAATTAGATAGGCTTATGTTAGGATTAGGAATGATGATGCATTTCTCATATGTAAGGGCTATTTTGCTCTTTATTTTTACCATCCCTTTGTTCCATTTGTACAACTTAATTGAAAATATTTCATAGAAAGGAATAAAATTTAGAGTAAAGATTCACCAAACATGGCAAGATGAAAAGACAATAATATGAGCTAGGATGACAGGCTGCTAATTGTTGACACTGCAACTATTTAAAGCTGTAATTCAAATTTTGACTCACTTATCACGGGCTCGCGCCTTAATATAGCTCTTAAGATGCTTTATAACCTCAGCAGATTTGACAAATGATATGGCAATAAACTCAACACCCTCAGCAATCCCAAAGTCAATGTCCAGCCAATCCTGAACGAATAATGTTTTAGGGTGAGAATATTTGACAAAAATCTTTGAAGTGTAGCAAACTCAATCAAAAACAACAAGATCATAAACGTAAAAACAGTAATATCTTATGCTACATGGGAAGGCAATTTCAGAAAATTTGTGATTATTTCTCAAACTCAGCCAACTGTATTTTGTAATGTAATGCCACATACCCAAAAGATTAATCAAGTTATGGAGCTCAATGGCAGTTAGTTGCAGAGGGAATTGCATAAAATAACAGGTCAGGAAAAGAAAAACGTAGCAACACTTTTGCATTAAGGCTGAACATCTTTTGCATTGATGAAACATAACCCAGACAATGTGAGTTTAAACTAACTACATTTAATATGTAAGTTAACTAAGTTTCATTTGCCACCAGATAGGTGCAATTTGATTGTTATTCAAGCAGAGGAAAGGTCATGTTTTGATGAAACAAGAAGTATGAAGCCAAAAACATGGCCGCGACAAAACCTATAACTGGTTAGAAGAAATTATATTAGAGATGTCAAGAGGCAATTTAGGTACACACCTTGGAGGAAATCGTAGGCAGCATTGCATTGCGTTCCCGTACTAGGCTACCATCGCGCCAAAAAGTAAGATTAGCCCGGGGTAATAGGAGTCCAGGATCAGTACAGAGACACTTCACATCTGGACCAATTTTCTCAATCACTTCAAACCTCACCATTCCACCGTCTACCAGAAGCTCATCACCTACCTTTACATCTGTCACATCATATGCAACAAGATTCATTAGCATCACATGTTTTTTCGTGCATGCAACATGTCACACAGGATAATAATAATTTCTAGGTCCAACACAGCCTTAAAGTTTTTTTAGAAATATTTCCAGAACCTTCAGCAAAGCCATCATAATTCACATTGATAGTGTGTTCCGGAAGAACCGAACCAAATGCTCGAACACTGAAAGTCCATATTTCACCATCCTGCAAAAGAAACAGCTTTGGTATAAACTCAATTTAACAGAGAAATATTTTATCACAGATACCATAATCATATTGTAGTTGCCTCTCAATAATTGAAAGCAAAGGTGTTTCTGAGGTGAATATTCTCAATCATCTTTCTAGCGAATATAACATAAAGCGCACCATGGCTTGTACATTTGAATCTTAAATATCAGTAGAATATGACAATATGGACCACTGTGAAACTGGGCAAGTAAAATAAAAGAAAGAGTGTCTCAACTTATGCTAAAATTGCAGACCTCTTTCACTCAGAGTTAATAAATATTAAACCTTGAAACACTTGGCTACAAACTAACACATAAGATTCTCAGGTTTGCCCTTAATTGAACACAGTACAAAAAAAAGTCATAACTCATCACATAGAAATATATCAAGCCTTCGGTTAAGGCTCTGAGCTACGACAAAACAATTTTTTTGCACACGCTGCTACGTAAACGACTCATAGAGAGATACTAACTGAACTAATAATGGAAAGGACTCCAATACCTCAGCTTTTGCGGAAGACGCACCACCAAGATCTCCCATGTGAATCTCACTCCCCTCAGTATCCATCATAATTGCCACAGCATAGCCCTTCTCCTCATTCAATCTCCTCACCCCCTGGATCACCTCACGATGCCACTCGCGCGTGCCATGACACATATTAATCCTGGCCACATTCATCCCGCCAACCGCCAGGGCCTCCAGCTGCTCAGGCTTACACGAAGCTGGGCCAATCGTACAAATAAGCTTCGTCCGCCGCGTGCTCCGGAACCCATTCTCCTTCAGCTCAGCCTCCGTAACTGCATCAACTTCAATCGAGCCCGAATCAGAAACCACCTGGAAAGGAACGTGGTCCTGGAGTGCAGCGGATAAAGCTCTTCCAGCGCCGTTGGCGGAGGTCAAGATCGATGGATTGACATCAGATGCAGAGGCTTCAACACAAAATGGGGACTTATAGGGGTTTTTGATGTGCGGAAGACGGAAATTGGCGGGGGGAAAAGGAATTGAGGGTTTTGAGATGAGGGGTTTTGGGGAGTGTGAAGTGGAGGCGAAGAGGTTGAGTGATTGAGCCATGGATGGCCGGGAAACTCTTCTACAGGCCTGAATTATACGAGCGGATGAATGGAGAGAAATGAGGATCTGTCAAGTAATAGAGAGAACGGCGGAGAAAGCTAGAAGAGGAGCTTTGGAAGCTATGAACTCCAATGCGTTCGGTGCACGTGCTCCATTCAACGTTGCCTTTTAGGAGAATCATGGACCCACCACAGCTAACTGTAATTTAACCGTACTGTTTTTTCTCCCAACATTTTCTCTCTCGCTCTCTCTCTTTATCTGTTTTTTTGGATGTGGAAAGTTAAAAAAACATAGCCGACAACTGTTCCACAAATCCTTATCGGACTTTGTAAAATAATTCATAACCATTTTCTTTAATATTGCACACACCACCTTAATTTAGCTTGGAAATTATTTTAACAAGATTGAATTAATTATTTTTCTGTACTTGTACTCCTGGTATTTGAGGTGAATTTAAAAGAACAGGCGAATGATATCAAGGCAGTTCTCATGTATTTAGTTTAAATATCATTATAAATATGTAAAGCAATAACCATAAATCATGAACGGGTTTTATTACCATGGTACTAAATCTTTCTTTTTTTAAAAAAAAAGAACAATAGATTACAACTTTTCACCCCAAAATCCACAGCAACCGCATGTGGGATGATGTCCCAATCAAGAAACAAACGATGGATCAGTGGTGGAAGGCGTTGAGTTAAGCAACTACACGGAAGAGGAGAGAATGAAGATAGTTGAAAATATACTCTTTATGCCAAGAATTATTCTTTTTGCGATCTTGCTAGAGGTAAACGTCCTCTTTGCATAACTTATATTTCTTAAGTTTAGTTATAAAAAATCATTAACGCATATGCCACGATCTGCAAATCTTCATAAGATGGAGTGCCTAAAGAAAGAAAGGCCACATTACATCAAGTCACTGGAGATGGAACAAATGATCCCCAGCTTTGAAGAATATGGATACAGGAATTTCGATTGGGATCCGAAAACTTTAAAGATATTGAAACTTACTGACATTTGAAAGAAGTTTAAAAAATTCTATCCGAAAATAATTCAAATGACACTTCCATTCTCTTGATGATGTTGAGTTTTGATTTGGGTGAATTGTAGTTCCGTGTCATTCTAGTATTATCCCATCATCAAGTACAGGTGTTTACACTAAGGCTTTGTTTGGATATTGTGACATTATTCTAATAGTTTTGTTAACACGCATCAATCACATTAGTTAATAGACTTGTCCAATGGGTCGCCCTGTCTCGCCTCGACTTGACCCGTTTTCAAATGGGATGGAGTGGGTCAACCCGTCAATCTAACGGGTCTGTATAGCCCTACCCCGCAGCCAACCCGTCAAAATACAACCTACATAAATGATATATGAATAGTTCGAGAAAATTATGTATTCAAAACGTACACAAAACATGTAATACTAGAAATCAAGAAAAACTTAACACATTCGAAGTAATTCAATTAAAATTGGATTTATCAATAAAATAAATTAAATTTTAAAAAATATATCAACCGAAATCGACATATAAATCATTTTAAATAATTCAAATCTTTTAAAGCTAATTCATCATACATAAATCATGCATAAACAAAGATGCGTGATACAATATTTAACCAAATATGATGAAATTTGAAAAAATTTAATTATATAATATTTAATAATTATTTTTTTCCACGACCTGCGGGCCCACCCAACCCCGTCCCATCATAACCCGCGATCCAAACGGGTCAGCCCGTTTGGGCCAGCCTCTAGACGGGATGTGATTTTAGTAGCCCGCCCTATCTATTTTTTATGACGGGACGAGCTAGCCCGACGGGCCTGATCCATTTTGACGACTCTATTAGTTAATGACAAGTATAATAATATTCTTTATATGTTAAATTTTTAATAAACATTATATCAATTCAATCCAAGATTATCCATCAACCAAATTGACCCCTAAGTTAATATGAATCTATGTCCAATTTAAAAGAAGTGGAACTAATAATTTTACCATTTTTGTTTGGGTAGTGTCCATGATTTAGCATATAGTATCCTCCTGCAAAAAAATTAGCATATATTATTGCTAAATGGTAATTAATAGTGAAAAATTGTGCTTAAACGGATGCATAAGTTTGAGTCAACCTCCATTTTATGAAAATGTATTGATACTATACCATGTGGTGAGTTGGCTTGGGACCCGAGACATTATTCCCTACCTCTCGAGTAGCAAGGACGCATCATCATGCCTGATAATTAGTGAGGAGAGTGATCATCTCATACAGTTGCACGCATCAAGCCTGTAGATGTGCTTTGTGCGTGAAAAGACGCATAGGCTCGAGAATCTCGTAATAAGACACTAATCGGCCCGACCACATCATATGTCGGGCATACCACTCACATTAACTAGCCAGCTTCTCTATAAAAATCCACGTACGTCCAATTGCTCAAACATCTCACTAGCTCATATACTTAAACATATATTCTTGCTTACAAAACTCTTACTCGTTGATTTAGGCATTAGAATGACTTTACCGGAAACACTTCCGATATTCTCTGACGTTTGATTTTTGGGTACAGGTCATGTGCTTATGTTTCAGCTCGTTAGGTTTCAAAGAAGAAAAACTCTTCATGTCTGGGACCGATGATGTTTTCAGCATTAGATACTTTGACCAATTCACAAACTACTGGAGAAAACATGAGTATGGTTTATGAATACGTGTTGCTGACGTTTTTTTTTTTTAAAAAAACACAATTATATTAAAATATTATATTTACATCCTCGTCATTTGTAAAATAAATATAATAATTTCTAAAAATACAAACATCCACAACAAGTAATTACATTTTACCTTGATCTTATTACCCTGTTAGATTTGTAATTATCCTACATTATTTTAGAGGATTCAATGTAAGAAAAAAATCTAAATAGCATGCGCGTCCGATGAATTAAATTTGTTATTTTTAATAAACCTATGCCGAGATATGTGAAGTGCTTAAATATAATATTTTGTGTTATTTTTATAAAAACATGATTAAATCTATGTGGCAGATGTAAATATATTTCCCTTAATTAATATATATATTTTTAATATAATTGTGGTGGGGTTGCCGTTTTTTCGTTTCAATCATTATCATACGATGAAATCGAACCCAGACTTCCGAGTTCCGTCCATCAAAGATGGGCCGCGAAGTTTAATCATTTGAACATGTGAGAGATTTATTGCACACGTGGTTTCATTTTCTATTCCAGGAGACAGGACATAATTAACTTGATTGTACATAATTAATAAGTAGTAATCTAATTACACACGTCTAATTTACTTTCTATCGAAATTTCGAGCCTTTTAACAAGCAAATTCCCTACTATATTTGTTTGCCAACACATAATTTACGAAGTTTAAAATATTCCCGAAATTTCAACGTATTTAAACTGTTCATTTAATTTTCTCAATGAGTTTGTCGGTTTTAGAACCAAGGAGCAATTAATTATATCATGTGTAGATATTCACTCAAGCCTTAAAAAGTGTCGTTTTTTAGGTCAAAACTCAAAATTCCATCAAAATTTCGCAATAATATTAATTACACTATATAATTTATGAAATTGCCTTTGCAATATAACATGATGAACGGACAAATTTTGTGACATCGGTTACTAATGATCACATCAGCCACTGGGAAACAGTATTAAAAATAATTTGAAGCTTTCTTATATCAATAATGTTCGCTTTAAGAAAAATAATAATAGTACTGATGTCGACGGCCGGCAGGACGCGGGAACAGGCCTAAAAGTTAAATAAAATAATGCTTACTGTTTATTATTAGTATTGGTATTCGTAATATTATTAGTTACATTTTATTATTGCTGTTAAAGATGTTATTAGTATTACTTTTGAAAACACATATCGTAAGCGCTTGGGAAACTTTTTACGCAAGGACGAATGCATTTGAATATTGTAACATAATACCTTAGATAAATAGATAACTTCTCATAAAATGATAAATTTCTGAAAAATGTCTAAACCAAAACTTAATTTGCTAATCGGTTATTCGTTATTATTTTCTTTGTTTTCGACCCCTAATCCAATATTTATTTGTTTCGGCACTCCGTTGGTCAAAATATTTTTTAAAAAAATACTCAAAATATTAATCCTTTTCCATCTTTATTCAAATTGTGTTTGAAATGGTATCAAAACGTATGTTTTATTTATTCAGAAATTTATTATTATTCATGAATAATTAATCTTGACGAGGTGAAGAAATTTAAAAAAAATATATGGACCCGAACCAATGTTCGCGATTTATTCTCTTTAGGATTTATTCCAACATTTTGGAATATTTGAAACAAGAAATTTATGACCAATATTAGAATACTAGGATATATGAAAATCAAGGAGATCCAACACGTGAAAAATGATTCAAAATACTAATTACTTAGAATAGTCGGATTCCTCTAAGATTTCATGAGACCTTAGGAATCTAAAGAACAATACAAAATTATGACTATAAAATTATGACAATGGTCTATATTTTATATCATAATAAATCGAGAAAACCAATAAGGAAGAAGAAGAAATTCTTAATGTCTTAAAGATGATCCAAATAACAGTATAAAATCTAGAACATTTACTCAGTTCTAGTAACCGGACTTCGAGAGGAATGTTACCATCATCTTTTGAGGCATAACCCTTATTACATAAAAACGACGAATAAAGTGGTACATAAACCTTTAACCGAGGATGAAAAATGATCAATCTTATTAAAAATATCCCAGTAAAGTAAATTACTCTGATGACAAGTTTAGAAAATATTGATCTCAGTGATCTACAAGACCTTGCAGAATTTTTGGCAAATTTCAAGGTCGTAAATTTACAGATGAACACAATAGGGGTTGACCAACCAGTTGTCCCAATGATTAATCCCCATGAACACCCAAGATCTAGTGTGTGATTCTATACTTAAAACATCGGAGAAACCCAGAGTGATTTTTGGGTAGGATGAGAATCTCATCCAACAGGAACACGATCAAAAAGGAGATAAATACTACTCCACAAACACCGTATGAATAAACTGTCAATACATCCACATGTGGTTATGCTTAAACTTGATGTATTAAATTTCAAGAATTGGAAAGATCTCATTGATAATTGAACATCAGCTATGAGAATTGCAGCGGACATCTATGTTTCAATAAAGAATGATTCATTGAGTTATTAAATGAGTCTTATGAGATCAATTAAAATAGCATGGGATATGACTTCGGCAGATACAAAAGAACAGTATTAGCCGGAGAATCTCTTAGCGAGATTGAACGAAGAATGACTACCTTATTTAAAGCACAATTTATAGGAGTAGACTATTTACTAGTCAAGACACAAAGAAGAAAAAGATAAATAATCAAGCGGTGTACAATATTGAATTACACGACATCTGTTTAGTAGATGACACATCATGCTATATAATACAGATGGAATTCGGGAAGGGCTACCTAGATCTGACAGGAAACATCTTGCAGAAACTTGTCCAAGTTGTGAGGGATCACACAAGTCAAATTTTCCCTAAAAACCCTAAAAAACAAAAGATTTCCCGACAAAAATAAAGAGACATGCGATCAATCACTACACCACCACTCAATCAGTGGAAGATAAGACCACCTAACGAATAATTAAAGAGGTAGTTGTCAAGCACTATAAGATTCTTTGATCAAGGTCGAAGTTCGCGTTGGAATCCACCCAAGACATATATAAATAGAAATCTGGAAGGAAGTTGAATACATCAAACATTCTCTTCAATTTTCTTTAAGAAATTTTCAGTTGTAATATTTCAAGTTTATGAGTGTTTGTATTTCCAGATACTATAACTAGTAATATTTAAAGTTTATGAGTGTTTGCATTTCCAGATACTATAACTAGCTAAACATGTTTGTCCTCCTCATATGTTAGGTTATTAATGTTATAATATGTTCATCTATAAATAAATTTATTAGGCTTTCCTCTCATGTATTATTACGCTTTGAGGTAGGAAACGAAACAAGACTGTGATGAATATTGTTGAAGGAATTCACGGTAAGAACCATTAGTCGTGACTGTGAAGAACAGTTTGTAAAACCTGATGGACATTGACCTAACAATACTTAGAACAAAAAAGTAGTTCTATGAACGAGTTAAAACAAACATGTGTAACATATGGAGTGAAAATAAAATTAAGTTAGGAAGTAAATATTTTAATATTATTCCCCCTGGGTATAAATGCTTTTACCGGCATTTACAGTAATAACACAGAATATCATATGTCAAAATCTTTCCAAAGTTAAGTTCCGTAGTCAAAATCTTTCCAATTAAGTTTAGTAAATTTATGTTATTTTCTGTTTTGAGAGAAAAGCTGTTTATATTGTAACCAAGAAGACACTGCGTGAATTTATCACTTGTATTCTCAGAGGATTTCCATTTAAAGTTTTGATTTCTTAACTGACACGAATAGATACATGTATCCGAATTGTGCATACACACACGTTATATATGTTCCAAATTCCAATGCTAGCTAATAATGGTAGTCGATAAAATCGTAGGATGACACGTGTTTTAAAGATAATGATGTGACTTTTGTCATATATGTAATTTTTTTAATTTGCAGCCCGATAAGTTATCAGATCTCATTCTTAATAATGTATTGATCAATTTTTGTAATTTTAATTTTTCTATTGGGAATTACTATATATAGAGATATTGTTCACATTTGCACTATGTCGGCCTTATATCACTGGCACATACATTTCACGTAATAAATCAAATTGAAATAAAAAAGTCGAGTTTTTGGAAGAAAGAAACTGGAACGAATTGTTTGTAGGCACAACAAAAAATCTTGGGATATGAAAATATTTGAATATTCACTTTTCTATTTATAAATTATAAAATTATTTCTCGTACATTATGTACATTATGTTTTTTTATGATTCTACGAGGATGTATTTAATCAATGATATTTAATTACTTTTATAGATTTCGATGGATTTTAAAAATCCAGAGGTATTCAATGGTATTCAAAGTAGATTTTCATGAAATTTTAAAAAGTCAATTGGTATTCAATCTCAACTTTTTTTAAAACTCCATAAAAATTTACAGGTATCCAAATTTACTGTAAACTCCGTGTCATTCCTATGAAATCATCTATCTACAAACTATAAAGTCATAGGTACAACAAAAACTAAAAAAATCTTTTCTTCACCCTTGAGATTTGGTGACACTTTTATCTCATACTCAAATTTATTTACTTTTCTCTCCTCAAAATTCAATTACTTCCAACTATCACAAAATTTCATATGTTTTTTGTTATTTATATAACTAAAAAATTTCTAAATCTTAAATAATAATTTTTCAATATTATATATATATATATATATAACTCTGACCGCACGAACAGCTTTCAGCTTAGAGCATATAAGCTTTCATATCAGAGCGTGAAGAGTTCATTTCTCTCAGTATTTATATGATCAATTTACAAATCAGCTGAGGGGAACGTCTTTCCAGATCAGCTTAATATTGAGTATCAGATAAGACTGGAGCATGTTCAGCTTAGTATAGAACATCTCAGATAGTTTTTGGATCAAATCGCATGAACATCTTACTGATTTTACGTATCAGCTCATAGCACACAAGCTTTCAGATCACACTACTCAGATTAGACTTGAATCTATCATATCAGATTAGAGCTAATCAAGCGTTAAATCACTTGTTTTGATTATTTATTATTAGACTTTTGTAGAGTTGATAGATTTTATAATCTTGAGATTATACTAAAAGTTTTGTAGTAATAGATTTTTATACTAGATATTAATCTAAAGTTTTTTGTTTGATTATTTATTATTTATTAAAAAACATAGTGTTGAAGTGATTGAAAATTTGAGTTTTGCGCATTAAATAGTATTTTATTAATAATTTTTATTGAGATGCAGTATGTTGTATTTTAATTTTTTTTTTGGTTTCTTTAGGCATTATGTTAAGAAAAGATTTATTTTAAATTAAAAAATGTTATATATTTATAATTTCGAACAATCATTATAAAAAGTTAAAATTATAAAATTCGTAAATTATATTAAAAAATAAATCCATAAAAACTCTATAAAATCTCTCTAAAAATCTATAAAAGTCTAACGGAGTCCATTAAATTCTTTTTATAACTCCATAAGATTGCATAACAGTGTACAAATTCCTATCAATTCCACAAAATTCTATAATTTAAAAAAAATCAATAAAAGTAATTAAATCTCTGGATTGAATACATGTCCATTAGTTTGTCATATAATCAAGTCACAACTCTTGTTCTAAATATTTAATTTGCATATTTGACATAAAAATTTGGATATTACAAATAACCATTCAAATGGATGAAAGAACATCAACTTCTTATTCTCATAAATCAATATTTTCAAAATCAATTTTGAAATTTTTATAGTTTTATGCCACATTAATAAGCTTTTAGGTTAAATATTCAAATACCGGTGATTAAGGGTTTTTTTTTTTGGCTAAAATTGGACTAAAATTACCAAAAATATAAGTATACTGAACTTAAATTGATCGCAGATATATAATAAGTTATAGGAAGAACAACCGTGAAGGAACAAAAAAATGTTCCTTTGTAATTGTATGTGAAGCTAGCTAGCTACCGTAAAGACCGTAGACAAGTAGCTTCAGAATCTCAGAGGAAACACACCGTCGAGCCCCCAGACGTGTGGAGTCTGGGTGCAGCTTAATAATTAATGACATTTTCTTTGCTAATAAATGCCAAAGTAGGTCAATATTCTATGAAATCTTCTGCGAACAATGCAGAAAAGCTACAGAATATCAGCTATAATATTTTATTCGATTCGATTTAATAATCCAGGAAGTATCTTCACATTTAGAAAATCTCATTTGATAATAGTAAAGTAATCAATTTTTTTTTTCCTTTTCTTGGAGACGTAATGAAAGCGTATAAAAATACACCGCCATGCTCAAATCACACAATCTCTGTAAATACGTAATCGATCTCCTTCCGGGAACTTAACAGAAACGCGTCCTCCGTATGATATAAAGATGGAGCCGATCAAGATGATTTCCAGTACTTAGCCGCATTGCTTTAAATTTCTTGTTTTCAATCATCTCTTGCTGCCAAATTTGTTTTTTGAGTGTACTATATATTCAATCAAGAACTTGTGAGAACAGCACAAATTTGATCGGCTCTTCAACATGGCTACTACCATTCTTGCGAAGTCGTTAGTTGATCTGCATGACACTCTGAATCTCTGCTTACGCAGTAAAAAGAGATGGCGTTTGGCTTTCGTCACTATTTATTGTTCAAGGGCCTTCTTCCCTCGCTTCAAACAACAGGATATATCGACAAAGTGGAGCAAGATTTCGCCCGAACCGTCTTCGAGAATCATTCTTGATGTTGTCGAAGAGCATCCCTTATTCTCTGGCATTGATCAGTCGAGCCTCATCAGGGTTGTTAAGGAGAAAAGCCTTGATCATTTGGCTGAACTTGGAGGAGTTGAAGGGATTTCTTCTTCTCTCAGGACAGATTTGCAGTATGGGATCACTGGTGATGTAGAAGATATATCTTCCAGACATGAAGCATTTGGTACGAATACATATCGAAAACCACCGACAAAGGGTTTCCTCCATTTTGTATGGGACGCTTTCAAGGATCCAACAATTCTGATTCTGTTGCTTTGTGCTGCACTCTCACTTGGGTTTGGTATCAAAGAGAATGGCCTTAAAGAGGGTTGGTATGATGGAGGAAGCATCTTTGTTGCTGTTTTTCTTGTTATTTCTGTTTCTGCTATCAGTAATTTCAGGCAGAACAGACAGTTTGAGAAGCTTTCGAAAGTGAGCAGCAGTATTCCTGTAGAAGTTGTCAGAAACGGACGAAGGCAACAGATAACGATATTTGAGATCGTTGTTGGAGAAGTTGTTTGTCTCAAAATTGGTGATCAAGTACCTGCGGATGGAGTGTTCATAGAAGGGTACTCTTTGCAAGTGGATGAATCTAGCATGACTGGAGAAAGTGACCATGTGGAGATTAATACATATCAGACACCCTTCCTGTTTTCGGGTACGAAGGTGGCTGATGGATATGGCAAAATGCTAGTAACTTCTGTGGGAATGAACACTACTTGGGGTGAAATGATGAGCACCATAAGTCGAGATTCGAATGAGCAAACACCCCTTCAAACGCGGTTGAACAAGCTAACGTCATCAATTGGTAAGGTTGGTTTAGCTGTAGCATTCCTAGTTCTTGTGGTCCTTCTATTTCGCTACTTCACAGGAAATACGGAAGATGAAAATGGGAATAAAGAGTTCAATGGTAGTAGGACAAAGGCTGATGATGTGATCAATGCTGTGGTGAGGATTATCGCTGCTGCTGTAACTATAGTAGTCGTCGCGATTCCTGAAGGGCTGCCTCTTGCAGTCACACTTACTCTTGCTTATTCCATGAAACGAATGATGGCAGATCAGGCAATGGTGAGAAAGCTCTCAGCCTGTGAGACGATGGGCTCTGCCACTACTATATGTACTGACAAAACAGGTACTCTCACTTTGAATCAGATGAAAGTAACCAAGTTTTGGCTGGGGAAAGAATCTGTACAAGGGATGGATTATTCTTTGATCTCTAGTAATGTTCTTGAATTGTTCTACCAAGGGATTGGCCTCAACACAACAGGTAGTGTTTATAGGTCTGAGATATCAGGAAGTGATCTTGAATTTTCTGGCAGTCCAACCGAGAAAGCGATTCTTTCATGGGCCGTGCTCGACTTAAACATGGATATGGAGACGGTAAAAAGAGACTGCAAGGTTTTGAAGGTTGAAGCATTTAATTCCGAAAAGAAGAGAAGTGGCATTCTGATGAAGAAAGTTGAAGATGGTGGGAGTCATGTGCACTGGAAAGGAGCTGCTGAAATGATACTAGCGTTGTGCTCTCATTACTATGACATTCAAGGTAATATTACAGATTTGAACGATCTTGAAAGGGAAAATTTTGACCAGATCATTCAAGGGATGGCTGCCAGTAGTCTTCGTTGCATCGCATTTGCACATAAGCAGATTCTAGAGGTCGAGCATGAGAGCGGTGAAAACCGTCCAGGATTTCAAGAAAATGGGTTGACCCTGTTGGGCATCGTAGGATTGAAAGATCCATGCCGCCCCGGCGTGAAGAGAGCTGTGGAAGATTGTCAATTTGCTGGTGTGCAAGTTAAGATGATCACCGGTGACAATGTATTCACTGCAAAAGCTATAGCCACCGAGTGTGGAATACTCCGTTCTAACCAAGAAGGTAACCATGGGACAGTCATTGAAGGGGTCGAGTTTCGTGGATACACAGATGAGGAACGAATGGAGAAAGTCGATAAAATCTGTGTCATGGCAAGGTCGTCTCCTTTTGACAAACTTCTAATGGTGCAGTGCCTGAGAAGAAAAGGCCATGTTGTAGCAGTGACTGGAGATGGCACCAATGATGCACCAGCCCTGAAGGAAGCTGATATAGGCCTGTCAATGGGGATTCAAGGCACAGAAGTCGCAAAAGAAAGTTCGGATATTGTGATCTTGGACGATAACTTCGCTTCAGTTGCCACAGTTTTGAGGTGGGGAAGATGTGTCTACAACAACATTCAGAAATTCATCCAGTTTCAGCTCACAGTAAATGTTGCAGCTCTTGTCATCAACTTTGTGGCAGCGGTTTCAGCCGGTGAGGTACCGTTGACTGCTGTCCAGCTTTTATGGGTAAACCTGATCATGGACACTTTGGGAGCATTAGCCCTAGCTACAGAAAAGCCCACAAACCAACTCATGAACCAGAAGCCTGTGGGTCGAACTGAGCCACTGATCACCAATATTATGTGGAGGAATTTGTTAGCTCAGGCCTTGTATCAGATATCTGTTCTCTTGATACTACAGTTCAGAGGAGAATCAATTCTGAATATCAGTAAAAGGGTTAACGACACACTGATATTCAACACATTCGTTCTGTGTCAAGTATTTAATGAGTTCAATGCGCGTAAACTCGACGAGAAGAATGTGTTCAAGGGGGTGCACAAGAACAAGCTATTCTTGGGTATTGTTGGGATAACTGTGATTCTTCAAGTGGTTATGGTAGAGTTTCTCAAGAAGTTTGCAGATACGGAGAGGTTAAATTGGGGACAATGGGGACTCTGCATCGGAATTGCTGCTGCTTCATGGCCAATTGGTTGGCTTGCCAAATGCATACCAGTAACTGATAGACCAGTGTCCAGTTTTTTCAGTTTCAAGAAACTTCAGAGGCATGTCAATACTAGAAATTAGGCTTAGCTTTCAGGTCCGTAGTATATGATTCTTTTGTATTATTTCCGATGCATTCTATCTTACATGTTTCTTTAGTTTATGGGTGGTATAATGATATTCTTTTGGGAAGCAATAAAGACAAAACGCTGAACCCGATAGTGTCTCTATAAAGGAAACCATTGCGCTGACAAATCTTTCAGCAACAACCCACCATCAATTCTCTCCATTAAGCTGATCAAATATCATACAGGGTGCAGAAATATGATGTGCACAAAGCAGAAAACCGGTAAATATAATACAGATTTTGAGGCAAATTTATTATGCCATGGCATCATGCTGCACAAGGCTTTATTGAACTAGACAGATTTTTACCAAGTTCGATGCAATCATACAAGGTACAATAGATGCGGGAGAATTATGTTTTCTCCCCGGACATAATTTTACACAGGGGTCAACTTCAGGCCGGAACGGGCACAGGCAATGCACCATTTTCAGATGGAGTTAAACTATCGTAATATTCCACCAAAACTTGCCAGCCACCAGGGCACATGAATCCATCAGGAGGGTTTTCCTTGTTCTTCGCCAAGGTTCGCATCTGGAGTTCAATAAATAAAGTCAACGTAAGAATGAAGGAAATTCTTCAATACAATGAGTATTAGCAAGCATATAATTGCAGAAAATGCACATAATCTCTTCACACAATTAAATTAAATACAGTGGATGAGATAGAAGGGGCAGGAAGGAGCTTTTCCTTCCACATTTGCCACTAGTTTGATATATTTTTATATATTCTATTACAACCTCCCTAATTGTTTAGGGTTAACGAAATTTCTGCCTCTGCCACTAAATGTGGCTTCCATTAAGCTCTTTTACAACACGGAAGTTGCAGTGGTGGTAAGTAGAGTTACCTTGGTGCCAGATATGAAAAGAAAATCTTGTGCCCTCGATGGATCAAAGAATGCCATTTTACCATGAGTCATGTCATATGCAGCCACCTGCAATTATTCATAGCTACTAATCAATACGCAGCATTAATCTTTTCTGTATCTCTTCATATGTATAAACTTCTTGATCATCACATTCAAATTGAAAGTTACTTAAGATTTTTAATCAACATCAAAGGGGCAACAAAGTGATTGCTCGAGCACCTTAAATGGCAAAATGTTCAACTTCTCCAATCCAGGAGCCATGCTTAGTACTTTCTTTCCATGATCAGGATCATACAAATCTCGTTTCTCAATTGGGTGGCTCATGCCAGCTGGGTCACGTCCAACAATGTAAAAGTTTGCGCCTGCATTAATCCGAGCTTTAGCATGCCACTGTACTTCAGTTGGGCCAGCATAATGCATTGGAGAAGGAAATATTGAAACAACCGTAGTCTCTGGATCAAGAACGCCATCTTCAAGCACCTAAAAACACATAGAAATATGAAACGCGATTAGTAAGGTAACATGGCGGTAGATGGTAATACCTAATGATATCATCATGAGGGCATTCTAAGAATTTTTGAACAGTAATTTCCATCTTTTTCTTCTAATTCTTTCTTCTGATTTACGCAAGTCTCTTTCTTTTTTTATTTCTCACCCTTCTCTTCTTACCAAGGGATTGGGTCTTTCTATTTAATAGGGAGGGAGGGTTCGCTTTACGTCTTACCCCAACGAGTTCTTTGTCACTGAGAAAGTCCAAGATTGTCTCGAGTGGTCACTTCTTCGTTTATGGGTAAGGGATTGGCTTAAGTACTGCCATTGGTATTATAGTTTTGCTTTGTCACCGCCTATACAAGTTCTGTTCATTTCAATTCAAGAATAGAACCTCGTCCGATTGTATTGAGAATGAACTCGAAGTGAATTTAACAATCATGTTGAATCTTGCATAATCATGCAACAGTCGGTGTGCCAAGAGTTATAAATAATGGTATTGGTAGAATTAAAATCCTTTACATAACATCACGTGCCATGTTTAAATTGTTATCATATAGAAAACCAGACAGATAACTGTAGCTCTTCGTCAATTGCGACAATCAGCTAATTAGTACCACTGGTTATCATGACTGGTGTCAAGCATTAAATGAAATTTACCTTTTCATGCTGCTTCATTCGCCAGCTAAGCGGAACATCGTCTGCTTTTGTGTAACCGCCTAAAGGATGAAGCAAGAGGATGGGATTCTTGTAACCCATCTCAAGAAGTCGACGACGTGTGTCAGTCATCAATAGAGCATGGCCATTGTGCACAGGGTTTCTTAGCTGGAAAGCAAACACTGCATCTGCATTACGTCTCTCAAACTCATCACGAAGCTGTGCAGGAGAAAGGCGGAATCGATCAAGGCCATCATTATATTGAATGGGATGTAAAACCTCTAAATCACCGCCAATCAGCCAGTCTCCAGATTCTGTTATTGCTTCATCAACATAGGGCAGACCGGGTGCAGTCGTACCCCAAGTTCTTGCTATTCGTTCTTCTTTATTGTGCTTGTAGATCTCGATGCTGCAAGTGAAAATTCAGGGCAAAAAATGTTGCTTTTAACGGCGGGGATGAGAAAATAGTGTCAAACATCATAAGTTAGTGACATGAAACCCACTCATTGATCAGATACTCATAGAAAGATATGTTCGAAATTCATGATTTTTATCTTGTTCGTAAATTTGTAAATAAAATAAAACCACCAACATAAAATGGTTCTGATTTGATATTTTGTACTCAAAAGACTGAAACTAAATTTAGACCACATTTTTGTACTAAGGACAGACACATTAATCCACTACTGTCAATTGCAATACAGGTAGGCATCATCAACTAGTCGAGGGCCTCTGCAAGTTGACATAATTGTTAATGAGGAGAGGCACTCTTACTACTGGCCCTACACTACTGCTTAGAGCCATGGGATTTTGTGGCCAACCCATCATTTCTGAGAGAGGACAACTTAGAACAAAATTATATTCTACAACAATCACGTAGGATAAGAAAAATGGTGCAAAAAAAAAAACTCATATTTTACGTAACTTATATGATCAAATTAATTAACGTATGTGGTAGCTGATATGAAGCATGATTTATATAGAAACAAAATCCGAAGATAAAAAAGTAGCTATTTCAAGGAAAAATGTATAATTATATCAAAACATGTAATCTAGTAACAACTTGCTAGTTGACAACATCAATTTATCAATATGTTGTTTGTAAAATTTTCATCTACCAATCAAGACAAAGTCTTGGAGGTGAACAGAACAAATTGTTTTCCTACAGTCGTAAACATTAAAATACATCCACACACACGCACACACAGAGATTCCTCAATCAATACAAGTCCACGCTCATCTAAGTTGTGTATCTGCTTGTCACCACATCCGATTTCTGTACAATTTAAACATATCGAATAACCAACGTATTCAACCAAAACTAAATAGAAATTGGAGCATATTTGTAAGTACCACCAAGGTTATTGGATTTAAAGGTGCAATTTTCAGTACAACGAATTAGTATGCTGTGCAGATAAAAAAACCATGAAAAGGAAAAACGAGGCCCAGCTATAAAACGAATTGCCCTTACTCGTTCAATATAGCAACTGGGTTGTCCTTCTCATCAACTAGTGCCACACTGGTGAACGACCCCACCCGACTCTTCTGATCATCATCAATCGCGAGTACGATGGGCACCGACATGTTCACAAAGGACCCGTCTTGTAGACGGAGAGAATTGAAATGAAGTGTTTGGAGGAACTGCGACTCTCTCATGAATCCCTTCAATGGGCTGGCCCAGCCTTCGCTGAGCACATGCACCCACTGAAGGTCAATCATGGAGAGCGTGATCTTCGGCAGGGTTGAAGCCTGCTTCAATTTGGAGTCTTTTTCGGACTCCGGAACGAACAGATGAACAAGCTTTCCGCCATCCGGTTCGATTAGAGAAGCGGATATGTGGGTGAGGCGTCGGATTTTGGAGGCGGGGTGGCGGCGGAGTGGGACATTGAAGGGCTGAGAGACATGCGTTTTCGGAATCTTTGGGAGGGAATGGAAGGAAGGGGTGGAGTGTTTTAGGTATAGAGAAGCCATTGTCGTCATTTTTGGCTCTCTTTGTGCGGAATTTCAGCTGGTGGCCTGGCTGGCCTCTGCGGAGGAAAGATAAAAGAATTGGAGGGAGAGAGAATTAGAAAAGAGACAATTGCCTGTCAAAATAAAAACTGTTAGGCTCTGTTTGGATTCGTGTCTGCACTTTTTGGAAATAATGGGATAAATGACTTACACCATCATGCGTATGAACGAAAATTCACATATAATTCTTAAACATACCAAATCATTTTATATTCTGGTCCATCATATAGAATCATAATGAGAATCAATACGATAATAACATTAAATCCTTGAAAGTGATAGGATTTTAATTAAACCGACTATTATATTAAAAAAATATATAAAAAGACAATTTGGATACAAGAAATGGTTCCACATCGCAAATCAGCCAAGAGGTAATTTTAAAAGTACAAAAATTATTTAACATTTATTTCTTCACCATAATGAGTAAATTGAAAATTTCATTTTTTAAAAAAAATATCATATGGACCATACCATTTATAGCATATCTATTATCTGAAAATGCTACAGTTTGAAAAATGATTAATAAACCGTACGAAAGTAAAATGATCGGATAGGTACCACAAGTGCCGGCTGCTGGTTCCACCAAGTTTGGACGGACCCAACGTGCAATTGGATATCATACTATGTCTATACTAATAAAATATAATAATGAACCTGGACGCTTTTTATGGTTTGGGTGAATTTAAACTTTAATGTTGTTGGTTCAGACTTAGTGCGTCCCTTGTGAATTTTAATAATGTGAATCAAACTATTGGAACATTTATTTATCCATAGTGTGAGAATACATCGATGATCCATTGATGTAATATTTTTAAGACAATGCAATCACCATGAGATGGACACCGAATTAAGCAAAGTATCTGGAATATTTTTTTGTTTGAAATCGACTCAGATGAGATTGTTCGATCCAATCACCATGACACATAGACAGGGGCGAAACCAGGCTGGGGGGCTGGATTTAATAAAAAATTTTTTATATGAAATTATGTATATATTATATATATATATAGATGGACTTTGAATGGCTAGCCCACTAAATGTTTTGCCCCTGTACATAGACCGAGTTAAGCCAAATATATAGAATATTTTATTGTTTGAAATAGGCTCAAATGAGATGTTTCGTCCAAAACTCGATAGATTTCTAGATCACTATAACTTAAAAGTAAATACTTACAATGCTAAAATATATTTATTTATATATAATTATATATATTAAGAAACTACCAAAAAATCTACAGATTTATCTAATGGTCCCTACTAGTGAGCTGAACAACTAGATTTTAGTGCACCGATTAATTATCCTGGTACGGATTGGAGTTTAGAGGTTCACCCCAAAGAGTGAAAATCCTTTGTCTTACCCGAGCATAGCATAGGATGTTGGTGTCGTCGTCCAATGGGAGAGGGTGCAAATGATATGTTCCTCGTAAAGTTATCATATAAATACCACTATTATCATTTTACTATTCAATTACTCCATTGAATTTTAGTGGTGCCCTTAACACATCCATACTTGTAGTCTCTGATTTGAGTGTTAGCGGCCATGTCAAAACACCTTCTTACCCCTCTTTTTAAGTGTTCATCATTTCAATTTCGCCCAAAGTCGAAATACTACCTTGGGTCGAGTTAGGATCTTGGAAAAGAACCAATAAATGTTAGAGAATATCATCGAATAAATAATTTGGACTGAGTCTTGCATGCCAAAAATTGAACATATTCGATAATTTCGAATATGAATTAATATATATATATATATTTTAAACCAACTCAAAATACCCGCTTCATTGCATTCTAAAATTACAAAAAACTATTGAGCACAACTTGCACAAAGCGAGGAAATATAGGCTTAATAAAACGTGGAAATATATTTCTATAAATTCTTTTTTGAAATCGATTGTCTTTAGATATTTAAAACATACAAATTATTTGTTAAAAAGAAAGATAAACGTAAAACTACGATTATGGGAAATGGAGCCGACCGAGATTAAACTTGTTACCTGCATAGCGAAGGATCTGATCGATGTTCTTGTTGTAATTGCATCTTTTCTGTGAGATAAGAAGAGCAAATATATGGAGGATTATCCTTTGATTAATGATGATTTTCCCATAAAATTATAGCATTAATTTGTTGGATGTTATATAATAGTTGATGAAGGATGATATGATAAATAGTAATTTAAGAATAATATCATAGTCAAATAATCTTGAAAATTTAAGCTTTCATTATCATTGTTGTTGTTTATGAGATAAACTAAACTGCCTTCTCACTTTTTTCTTCCAACTTAATCTTGTCTTGCCATTTGGTTGTAATTTCTAGGAATCCACTTTCTTACAATTCATAGGCCCACATTAATAAGATAACTATGTGCTTAAAGACCAGCCAATTGAATCTTCACTAGAAACAACGCTAGATTCATGCATACCCAAACTTCCTAAATTCTTCGTTTGTTTAATCCCATTTGAATCCTCTTATTTTTATGGAAACAAAGCATAATAATCAAATCATAGATCGACACATTCTGTGATTAGATACGTTAATGGATTTGGTAATGACAGATTAAAAGTATAAAGATGATCCCAATTGGCCGTCAAAGGCAGTCAAAGGGCGTCCAACTATCTCCATTTAGTTGCTGCGCACACCTATGTTTTTGATAATTTTAAAAATATTGCGACGGCATATTTTTATTTAAATATCATTTTAATATCACACTTAAGGTTTATGTTTGTATTAAACACTAATTCACACATATATTGTGCCAATCTTAACAAACTAGTCCTCGCATATATTTTAAGTTACAGAAACTTGTGAGAGTATGTATGTAATTAGCATCATTGAGATAAAATCATTACTGCATCAGTTTTCTCACGACATGGAAAGATGTGAAGTGACTGCTAATATAATATTGTGTTCGTATAAACATCTTGTCTGTGTTCATGAGTTCCACACTTACATATAAAATTACATATACAGGTAGGGCAAAAGATTGAATACCGCTTAGACAAAATAAAATAAATGAAGTGCCTTGATTCTTGTCCAACAAAACAAGAACAAGTTCTACCAGTAGTCCAAACAAGAACAAGTTCCATTCTTGAAATGATGAAACCTGGTTCTGTCTCTGACTATAATTTCTCTTCCGTATATTTTCGCCAAAAGCTTAGTACAAGAATGACAATCCACGCAAACTCGGAGATTCTTTACAATCCTGATAGATACACAAGCATCAGATTCAAGAAGCGCAAAAGATATAGCAAGCCTTTCGCTGTGATATGAAAGCGCTTCTTCCCTTTCTTCATCTTCAATATCGAACAACACATCTCGAGTACTTGGAAGATGACCAAATTCTTGTAACTTTTTATTCATTTCTTCGAGCTTTATGTATATATCTTTCACTTTCGGATGACTCCTGTCACCACTAAGGAACTCATGCATTGAACCATTCACCTCAACTATGCTACTTCCAGGAGTTTTGTCAATGCCAAGACGTTTCATCAATGTTCGTACTCGTTTAACATCTTCCCATCTGTTCAAAAATGCATATATATTCGATAAAAGCACATAATTCCCACTAGTCTTGGGTTTTAACTCTAATAGTTGCCTCAATGCAATTTCACCAATATCTACATAACCATGAACTCTAGCGGCCCCGAGTAAAGACCTCCACAAAATGGCATTAGGCTTCATAGGCATGGATAAAACCACTTCCTCGGCATCCTCAACAAGCCCAGCTCGGCCTAGAAGATCCACTAGGCAACAATAATGCTCAATCTTAGGCTCAAGTCTATACACACTCTTCATTGACTCAAAATATTTACGTCCTTCATCCACCAAACCGACATGCGAGCAGGCATTCATTACCGATAGTATTGTTGTGTCATCAGGGGAAAAACCCATCCGTATCATTTTCCGAAACAAACCAAGTGCCTCATTCCCACAACCATGGATTGCCAATCCTCTAATCATTGCATTGAAACAAAATGCATCCCTATGTGCCAACTGGTTAAACAATTGGCTAGATAAATCAAGACGGCCAGAATTGGCGTAGAAAGTGATCAATGCTGTGCCAATAAAGCAATTGACACTAAGGTTATTTCTAACCGTATAAACATGTGCCCATGTACCTTGACAGAGAGAACCTAGATCAGCACATGCAGTAATTAAAGCGACTAAAGTTACTTCATTTGGCTCCACAAGGGACTTCTGCATGAAACTAAACAAACTCAAAACCTCCAGAGAAAAACTAGTATTTTCATGTGTATCATCAACTAAACTAAAAGTAGCATTGCGTGCATAAGCTGACAGCATAGAGTTCCACGTAGCCAAATCGGGTTCCCTAATTTCATCAAATATATATCTAGCAATACCTACTTTTCCACATCTAGAATAAAAGTTAACCAACGAGGCTTGAACGAATTTGTCAAAAGGGGTACCTAGAAATTTTAAGACATGCACATGTAGGGATTTTCCTTCTTTGAGCCATTGATGTGTCCCAAAAATCTTGAAGAGTGAAGGGTAGGTGTAGTTGTTTGGTTCGACACTGGAGTGAGTCAGAATGTGAGAATATATAGACAGTGCAGCTTGAACGTGATCTGCTCTAATGAGGGAGGAGACAAGGGTATTATAGAGAAAGATACTTGGGTTCAAGACTAGGTTGAATATGGTTAGTGTGTAGGTTACAGGAGCTAGAGCCGAAGAAACGTAGAGAATGCGGCTGACAGGATATGTGTGGAGGATGAGGCCTGTTGTAATCATTTGCGCATGGCCTTGTTTGAAAGTATCCAATGTCTTGCATTGTCGTAAGAGATGAAGGACTGGATGGTTCGATGTTGGGCTTACTGATTTCATATAATTTAGACGTACACATGCTCATCATATATTCCTTCTCTCTTTAACAAAAGGCAGCTTGCAAGAAGTGGGGAGTGTGGTACAAGTGAATTAACCTTAGCTTTTGCTCTTTCAGTGAGCTGCCATCAGGAAACTTATGTTAGACAAGGATGAATCCGAGAAACATTCGCTATTATAAAGAATACCCCATGCAAGTTTCTGCTTTCACAGATCCAACCAACCTTAGAAACTAATAACTCATAATATCTAAGCCAAAGAAATTCATAATAAAAAGCCAGTAATAATGTACACTCGTTTGTGTGTGACTATATCAATTATCATGTGATAAAGCATCAATAATTTTATTCGGGACTCAAGTCATCATCATATTATTAAAGTAACACGTATTTAGTCGCCAGAAAAGATTAAGATGCTAAAATGATAAAAAATGGTGTTGAATATTACAATAAGATCAAAGTGAAATTAGAAACTGAATACACACACCAAATGGATAAAATAGTTAGAGCAAAAATGAGATCAAAAAATCAATACACCAAACTGAAATTAGCGTTGAATATTACAATAAGATCAATATATTAATATACTTGGAAAGGGGAAAGATTAAGATTTTAGAAACAAAATTGAGTCCCATATAGAGCAAAAACGATCTGAAAGGCGGCCATTAACGTAAATTATTGATTGATAGTCACAGTACATCGTCAATAGCACAATATATCCATAGTTAATTTGAAAAATCTTAGGAACAATCGGTTCATTTTGCCACAAAAATCAAAACAAAAACAGCTTAAAAGAAAAAATAAATAAAAAAAGGACCAACATCAACCACAAACGATCACAAAGAAGTTAGACAGAATAAGTTCTTGGGGAATTCTGGTAAATTCGCAATCCATTTAGCGAAGTTCCCTTCTTTTTTTAAAGACAATGTACACAACAGCAAGATCAAATAATTTCAAGCACCAGATGGTAGCATCATCGACCTTAAATTTCTACAAAGCTCAAGAAACTCAAAGCAAGTTGACGTAAAAACACAATAAATATAGCAAATGATTGAGTATAATGCGGCGGTGAAACTATAACTCCAGCTGACATTAAAGAGAACTAAAAAATATTTTTTTGAGGAATTTTAGCGAACACATTGAGCACGATTAAAAATATCAACCGTGAACCATTACAATCTATAAGTAAAAACTTCTAAGGACTGGTTTAGGATTACCTGGATAAAACTAAAAACAAGTTTCACCGCGAAAGGATTCGTGAACTAATTTGAACGGTTCTGGTGGCAGGGGAAGTTTGGAAGCGAACCAATTTTAAATTTGTTTCCAGTTTCACTTTCAATCCAGGGGATTCTGATTGACCAAAGGCCTGGGCCTTGAGCTTTTTCTAAAACATTTTGGGCCATTGCAAAGTCCTATCCTCTCTATGCGTTTAAAGAAAGCACTTCATTTTCATGTCACGTGGTTACCAATTTTTCATATATATAATGCAAAATAATAATAATAATAATTAATAATAACAACAATAATAATCCTATATTTGATCATGCATAATACTTTAAGAAACATTAATCCATCGGTTTATTATGATAAAAATACGCCTCCACATTTTTGAGCTTCCAATGGTGACGAGCTATCACATAATCCATCGCTGAGTAAAAGTTATATTAATTTATGACTTCTCTTCAATTATATTATTGATGATGAGGTGATATATGAGATATTAATAAAATTTAAATTGGCATATAAATAATTGCACGTGGCTTAATTTATAAACACTAGCAAAACATCGAGTTTGGGCTCAAGTAGAAATATATTGACAATCCTCTATATATTTATATACACACACACTAAGAATATTTTTTGATCATAAGGCTATAGATCCACAAAACAGAACCTATAAACCTTTCTCAATCAACAAAATCCCTATCAAAGAGAAGCTGCTGTGCAGCACGAGAGTCGAGAAATTAAAACCAATACGGGAAACAAGAAAAAACTTGGATGTTCCTAACATGTGCACACAGAGCGGTAACGACAAGTTGCCATTTTTACAAATGTTGTAATCTGTAACTAAAATTACTGTTTCATATACAATCAAATATTCAGCAACACGTCTCTTTTATGGTACTAGAGCATCTCTCTAACGAACTTAATATGTATATATGTTATCCCTCCTAAATGGCCTCTCAATTCTCCAATATTCTCTCCTTTGACGCCAGTTTTCCAGTCACTACTGCTCAAAATCTCGTCCATATTATCAATTCAACAGCTTAGCTCCCTTCTAACGCACCGAATTACAATATTCATTTCTTGGATATCTCATTTTGGTGCTATCTTTCTCGGGCTGATCTTCTTGGTTATCTCGATGGAACACTTCCATGTGCTACTCCCATCCGGTGCTCAAGATACTGTAGGAAACTTTTATTCCAATGCAGAATGAGGATCGTCGAGGATAGTGTTGAACACTATTTCTTTAAAACGATTTTGCCCCGCCCAGGTGCTTACGGTTTATTGGCAATCGTTTCTCAAGATACAACGACGAACTTCTCGTAATAGTAGCACACCAAATTACGAGAACAGCGAACTCTTTCAGATGCTTTTTTGGACTATGAATGTAGAGAGAATATGGAAGTGAAGAAGATTAGAAATGCTTGGATTTCTGGTGTGTTGAATTCAGAATTGGGGGGTTCTATTTATAGAGTATGAAGAGGCAGGGGGCATTTCGTGAATAGTCACAACCCTTAGGAATGAATTGATCCGTAGCCATTGGATCTACATCCAATGGTCCAGATTGTGTCCATTCTGAAGGATCATGACTCTTCATCATGCACCCTATGATTGAACCAATCGCATCCGTTGATCCTAGATCAGACGCTCCAGATTGCATCGTTTCACCAACGGCCAGGATCGTGTCTTTTCACAATCCATCCAATGGTTCAGATCGCAACTTTTCGCGATTCATCACACCCCTTCAATATACAACCGATCCAATGATTGATATCATTCAGCCTTGTCACTGCCCACTCATCCGCCACTGTGGCCACATCGTAGCCACGTCACTGCCTAGTCATCCCGTGCATAAATTTAAGAGCTCCTCGCGACGATTCGTACGTGCGAAGTGCAAAGTGCGCCTCAAAGCGCCCATTCCGAGAGTGTGACGTGCGCCGGCTCCGGCACGGGCGCGGGCTCGTAGGTGCTTCGCACCTACTCGCCCTCGAGGAACCTTCTTGGGTCTATCACGACTTGTATTAATTATTTACACATAATACGAAGTCATATATAAGGAAGGTTTGACCAGGCTCAATTCCCGATGTGGGACAGCTGCACGATTCCCAATAAATGGGCTTTAATTGCTTTTAATTGATTTATTAATTTCTCATTCACCTAAAATCGGTTTTGAGCAAATTAATATTCCAAAAATATCTACTCGAAATGTAGATTCAAGTTTTCAAGTCAATTTCGACTTTCATCTGACGGTTATAACTCGATTAATTAATTTGGGCCTTGCCCATTTTCCAACAGATACCAAAAGCGTTCCGAATTCGTCAAGAATCAACATCATGTAATTCTTCTTGTAATTTTGGTATCTTTGGTGGGATTTTTTCTTTCTGTTGGTGTGCATTATTGCATCATGAAGCCTATACTCGCATGTCATGTCCCCACGTACGCCAACGATCTCCGGATCGCACGATTCATCTGAAGGGTAAATTGATTATGATTACTTGTGGTGACCTTTCTGCTAGCTACTATCTTTCTTTGCATCTCTAGATTGTCAATGAGCTCACTATAGTTAGTGATCCTGCTAATAATGGAATGTTCTTGTCTTTGCAACATGTGCCTTAATTGGATCCCACTTACAAAGAGCTAATGTGGCAAATACTTGGCGTAGAGTTTGGAAAACTGAAAATTCATCAAATACTTCTCTCACAACAATTTGGATCAAAAGGGAGCAAAAGCAAAGACCCGACTTTGTATAGAGGAAAAATAATGACAGACTTAATGAAGCATATATATCTCTTGAGATCTGAAGCAGAAACACAATGATGAAAGAACATATTTGTATAGGACCTACCTCAATCAAGAAAACCAAGAAATTTTATTGGGGTCTAAAACTGATTATAGGGTCCAAAATTGCTAGGGTTTAGGGTAAAATCAATGGAAAATGCAGAAAAGACAACGGCGTTTGGTTGCTTTTCATGCAAGCGGCATCAGGTGAAGCAACCACATGATCTGATCTTTTCTCAAGCGAAGAGAAAGGTTTAGATCATGCTGGCAGCTTCAACTAATCCCTTTGCACGACTCGAAAACATATATACACACTCAACTCTCAATTCTTAGAGCGAAAAGGCCACAGACCAGAAAAAAATTCGAAATGGGTTTCTTGTCTTCTTTTGCTGAAGGATTTGGCTGGAAAAACTAGGAGATGGAGATATAAATATAGGTCGGAATAGGGTTACGCTTCTGAAGTTTGAAGAATAAAGAGACGAGAAATTGGTGAATCAAAAAACTGTAGGAAGCTAGGTATAAACTATTAATTAAAAGATACAGAGAATATTATATGTACGATGGCTCCCACATTGATGCAAATGGAATAATGTCACGCCACCGCCTCCAACGACATGGAGACTGCTGAAAGATATTCAGTGTTCCTAGTATTAGCCTTTAGGGTTCACAGTTTGGCAAATCACAATTGTATTTTATATGCTAAATATGTTACATTTTTTTATAAATATATAATTTGTCACCGTACTACTAGTATTTGGCAAATCACAATTATATTTTATTGCTAAATATGTTACATTTTTTATTATAATATATATATATAATTTTTCACCGTACTACTACTTGTACAATAACATAGTACTTTTAAACTTGAGCCAAATACAAGATTATGTGAAGATGTTGAACCTGATCATCTTTCGGAATAGACTCATTGATCAATAAGATACTACAGATTTATGATAGAAAAACCATGTGGGAAATCCACATATCTTTTCTGTGTTTAATTATAACTTAATTACAAATATGTCCTTTTACCCAATCAGTGGGATGCTTTCCCTTTTAACACAGTAAATAAAAGTAGAAATATAAACTATATAATTCGCCATGTTGACAGTTACACAAGCTAGTTAGGATAAATTTCCAACCTGATTTTTCTTTTGAAAATAAAATAATTCGAACTCAAAAGTCATAATATGGCCATTAATTAAAGGGAAATATCCCATTTTTGCACCTATTACGCATGCCTAATTGCTGGGGATCATATTTTGATTCCATAATTTCTCGCACAAAAACAACAGACCCTAAAAACTATATCTACAAGTATGAGTGTGTGTACATAGACAGACACATACACATGCGTACTGTGGTCCTTGAATTAGCTAGTTAGTGGGTGACAGAAAGAGGTAATTAATAATATCACAGCTTGCAAGGATGGTAGAGTAGAGTGGTCCTCTTGCTCTTTATTTCAATTAACAGACTCTTTTCTGTAAAACAAATGTATAAATACTAGAAGGATATATACTAATAATGCATGTATATATGTCTTCATACAATCAACTGTGAAGGGCTTCAAATGACAGTCTATTTAAAGTAAGTCAGAAAACCCTCCTTCCATATATTTAGCTGGAAATACTTCAAGGTGCGGAGCCCAATTCGCACCATTATTCTAGGCCAAAAGCCACTATTTCGAAAACCAATAGCTAGGCCCCTTACCATTGGAAGAATCAATATGCTTCTATTATTACCAAATTATTTTTTCTTGTTTATAAAAAAATATTTGTTCTATGATGCCGATGTGAGTATCCAGTGTCCGTAAATATAATCGATTTAAACAAACGAACATTTTTTATACCACTAAATGTTCAGCTCGAAACCCGAGGTAAAACTTCTCTTAGAAACGATACTAATAGCCCCCCATCTTGGCTCCACTAGACCACTACCAGCTCGGGAGAGCATCTTGCTGACCAGATACTACACCTCGGTATCTCGGCACGGCTAGTTTAGCATCCCGACCTAATAGCATAAACGAGTGATGGTCCGACCCCACATGAATATGCTGACAAATACGGAAGAAGTCATCCCTACCTGCAGAGGGTAGGTGAGAGTACATGTCAGGCCCACTCCAATTCATAATTACCCAGACAAGTACATCCCAACTACTTTGCTCACCTATAAATACACAGGTAGATCCTTCCTTTTATTCATTCAGTAACTTTATTTCCTCTACTCTATACATACTCTTTGTTCCCAAACACTTATTCTAACTTAAGAATCGGAGGGCCTTTGTCGGGACACCTCCCGACGCCCTTTGACCAGTTTTTATGTTCGCAGGATATTATCAGTGAAGCATCACCCGATATCCCGAGCTCAGATTAGTCGATCTCCCGACCTGACAAATCTCACGTGACGTAGCTTATTGGCTGGACGAAATTCGATTACATCAATTTTCATGAATTGAAAGATACTTCACTAAAAATTGTCCAGTCTAAGGCTCGGAGACCTTCGATATACGAGTCAAGTGGGTAACTTTGGAGAGTCAAGTGGGTAACTTTGGAGGGTTTGGTTCTTAATCCAACAAGACCATTCCTGTTCAGTCTCCGGTCAGGATGCGCGCTAGCTCGAGCAAAGTTCGTAATCTTTTATGTCAGCCAGTATTTATCACGATAGGCTATGATTAGATAAGCCAATCCCTTTGTACCTTACATAATAATTTCTATTCAACTGGAGAAATTACTTGTATGCGCTAGCATGTGTGAAACCCTTAAATATTAGGATATGACACGTACATTTCGTTCTAACTAATTTGAGATTTTAAATGGAGAAAGCTTCATTTTTGGTTTCATAATTTGAATATTTTCCACTTCGTCTTGTTAAAAGTGAATTTGCATTTTTATCATATAACTTGATGTGTTTTTTTGTATTTTTGATACTTTTTTACTTTGTCCGTGTGTGTTAAACATGAGCAAAAATGAATCTTTATATATATATATATGGGGGAGGAAACAACTTTATTAAGAAAGTATTTATACAAGTAAGGGATTTCCCGCAATTAAAATTTATAATATCTTATTTCTTATTATAGATCGATTTACGCAACATTCTCACAAGTCACGTAGCAAAAACTAGACAAGATGAAAGCTATTTCATATCTCTCTTTCAACAAAAAGAAATCGACCGATAAATAAGTAAATTGAATTAACGAATTAACGGTTGGCGCGCCATCTTACGTGTCTAATGATCATACCGCCGCACTGAATCATAACCCAAGACACATGCAATCTGTGACTTCACCGGATATATATATATATATCTCTACTCTCAGAATTTGGAAGTAAGAAACTCATTCGCGCGCGCGCTCCGATTTTCTAAACAAATCATATCAAAGTCCTCCTTCTCAACAAAAATGCTTGCATTCAAGTATGATTTAGTTCAATCAGCAAAATTATCTATGCTTAAGCAACTACTAAATGATTTTTGCGTTTGTTGGATGAATTTTGAGTAACAGAACTGAAGAGCAGAGCCAGCTGCAGCTCGTCCAACGAGAAGAAATTGAAGATGAAGAAGACCTGTTCGAAGCAATAGATAAATGTACGAAGTTATTTAGATGTGTTTCCGTTTATTTGTTCTCGTAATGTTATATACTGCGTAATATCTAATGATCGAGATTCTCGTTTTTGTGCTCCATATATTTTGTTTCAGCTACCCGAATTTTAATTGTTTAATGCTACGAGAATTTCCTGTCTAGTTAGCTTACCACAGTTACGTGCTATTTGCAGAAGCCTATTGTTCGATTCTGTCGTATAAATCTCAATAACTAAACATTTTAGATTAAGATACGGGGATTTTGTCAAAGTTTTAGGAACTTGATAAACTATTTGATCCTGTTAATGGCATTAATTTCTTGGAGTAGTTCTCGATTCGGTTCTGGTATTTGATTTCTTATTTTCATTTGGCGAGTAATAATGTTTCAGAATGTCATTGTGGGATTAGTTGCTCATCTCTGTTCTTTGCGTTGCATTTTCATGGTGATTTTGAGCGTCCAGGTGTTGATTTGTCTGGAACTCAAAATTCCGCTAGATCTTACAAACTTCTGCGCGCATACACGCTGACACAATTTCGTGGAACAATGTTTTGATCCTTTTCGGAAAGTTAATATAAAATTTTCCTTATATTTACGAGAAATTTGATATGTTTGAGAACTATTTTATGCGGTTAATGCAGTGATAGCTCATGGAATTAACGCTGGAGATGTGAAGAAGCTACAGGATGCGGGCATCTATACATGCAACGGCCTGATGATGCATACTAAGAAGGTGAAGATAGAGAATCAAATTCCTCACTATCTTAGCTATAACGATTTGCAATGAATTTTAATTGTAATTTATTTGGTCTCTAGAATTTGACCGGAATCAAAGGACTGTCTGAAGCAAAAGTTGACAAGATCTGTGAAGCAGTAGAGAAAATAGTGGTTAGTGCTTTCATTTACAATGGTAATCCACATCTGAATAATTCTTTTGTGGATCCTGATTCTGTTACTTTCCCTTTACTTTCAGAACTTTGGTTATATCACTGGAAGTGATGCGCTGCTGAAAGTGAGATTTTTAGTTTCTTGGTTTTCTCAGTGGAATAATTTTGAGTATAACTGACGGAAAATTGTTTCGAGTATGATCATCTACTATCTATGAGTGTGTAGAGGAAAGCAGTAGTTCGCATCACAACTGGAAGCCAAGCTCTAGATGAACTTCTAGGGGGTAATGCGGACATCTTCGAGTTTTTTTCACTTAAAATTATATTTTAATTGAATATCTGTGAAATAATTGACATCTGGCTGTGCTTTGTGAAGGTGGTATAGAAACTCTGGCTATCACAGAAGCTTTTGGGGAATTCAGGTGACAATTAGGCCATTGTTCCTCCAACTTGATACGATAAAACTTCACCGATCAATGAAATCGAGCTGTTTTAATTTACTTTTTTTCTAAATTGCTAAGCTACAAATTAATTCAGGTCTGGAAAAACACAGCTGGCACATACTCTCTGCGTTTCCACACAGGTAATACTCTCTGCGTTTCCACACAGGTAATACGATAGTGAAATCAGTTTTGTACCTTTTATCCAACTAGCTTGTAGACAGAAATATATTACACAGATTGAAATTTGAATGGGACATCTCCATTTCCCATCATTTTGTTCCTATGATTGTTGTGTTTGAATTCTCTGCGTGACTGGAAGTGAAGTTTGTTTTGATTGATAGATCATTAATTTTGCAGCTTCCGACCAACATGAGAGGTGGCAATGGGAAGGTTGCTTATATTGACACTGAAGGGACCTTGTATCTTTCAGATTGTTTTTCTTTACATTAACTTCAAAATTAACTATATAATTCTTCGTGTGGCGTTTGATTCAAAAGATACATACAATAGCAATTACATGCTCTCCTTGCTCTTTCGTTTGTATTCCCTAACTGAATAAACTTTCAGCCGACCTGATCGAATTATACCTATAGCTGAAAGATTCGGAATGGATCCAGGAGCAGTACTCGACAATGTAAAGATATTGTTTTGTTCATCAAAATAATTGTTAAAACAATTCGTTTTAGGGATCTAATTTTCAGCTTCTGTGTCTGTGAAAGATCATATATGCTCGTGCTTACACATACGAGCATCAGTACAACCTGCTCCTTGGTCTGGCAGCAAAAATGGCTGAAGAGCCTTTCAGGCTGTTGGTGAGTTAAATTATGTCATTAATGTAATCAACTATTGTGGCGAGGATGCTAGTTCTTTAGTTCCTTGGGCTTGTTTTATTTTCTGTCTTATGTATGAAATGACTAAATGTGTGACATGCGTTTATCGATCGATTTCTGAATATATTTGAAGGACATATTGCACTACGAGTGTACAGGAAATAATATGCAAAACATCAATCCAAATATACTATTTCGTATAAGCCATAAGGAGTTTACTTCTTAGGTTTTTACTTCCAGATTGTTGATTCTGTGATAGCCCTCTTCCGAGTTGACTTCACAGGAAGGGGAGAACTTGCTGATCGTCAGGTCTAATCTAGCTGATTCTTTAATTCATGTGACAAAGCTCCTATAATAACACAAATTTCACGATTCCAGCAAAAGTTGGCTCAAATGCTGTCAAGATTGACGAAGATTGCAGAAGAATTCAATGTGGCTGTGTACATGACTAATCAAGGTAAAATTTTTAAGCATTATTTGAGTCTCCCAGGAACGTCATACAAGAGTTTTGAGTCGCGTTGCTGATTCGTTAAATTGGTGAATGCAGTGATAGCTGATCCTGGGGGAGGAGTTTTCATATCAGATCCAAAGAAGCCAGCAGGAGGACATGTTCTGGCTCATGCTGCCACCATAAGACTAATGTTCAGGAAGGGCAAAGGCGAACAACGTGTCTGCAAGGTGTTTGATGCCCCAAATCTTCCTGAAGCTGAAGCTATATCCTTCCAGACTTTTCGAGTTTAAAGTTTCATTGTTCTATATTTTTTATTTAAATTTTTTTTAACAAAAGCGAGGGGGTGTTTGTGTGTGTGTGTAGCCGGTGCAGATAACCAGTTACACGAGAATTTTGAATTAGAAATCGTGCATATTATTTTCGATTTTTCTTGACGGAAACAAGTCTTCCAGATAACTGCTGGCGGGATATCGGATGCAAAGGATTGAATTTGCCAACCAGAGAGGTTCTGATTAATGCCGTCTTCATTTAGTTATTAGATCTTGACTACATACACACAGTTGTAGCCACACAAATTAGCTTGTGTGATGGCTCAAACATATCTTATGGTGATACGCGCTTTTATTAGAAATATCAAGTACCACTGTTATTTCACTCTTCAAAACGAAATTCTAGAAAATTGTGACTTTGTTTGAATTTTAAGATTATGTTTTTGTTAATACTAAAAAATATTTAACAGGAAGATGGTTTAGGCAAATACTTGAATTTGAAAATTTACTGATATAATCAATAAGGTGTCCACTTTCCCGTGTTGGTCCCCGCATCGCATGTCAAATAAACAATGTGTTGATAAAGTACTTCAGTAAAGTCACACGTAATCATACTCGTCCAATTTACATAAAATGCTTTCCGTTTTATGTTTAAAAACTTCACTAGTTACAGACAACAATGTTTCAACCAACAAACCAAACTCAAGGGAGGGGCTTTAATCATTCGAAATAGCAATAGCCAAGAAAAATATGAGAGATAGATCATTGTATATAGAATATTGAGGGCTCCAAATAGAAGTGCCTTATTTTATTAATGTTTCAACGGCCATTTAAATGGCAGAATCTTCCGTATGCAACTAATGAAACAGAACAGTAAGAAGTATCCTGCAGGGCCTGTAAATAAGTAAGGCCTAGCCATAAGATGCAACACCAAATATTAGTTCAGTAATGCTGAGACCAGTTAGCATCGCTTCCAACTCTAGGCATTCCAGGTTTATCTTTCCGGGACTCTGCATCCACTTTAAAGGTCATACCACACACTTCCCCTGAACTGTCAACTCTTGGAACCGCCTTCAATTCATTAACCGGATGCTCGAAACTCCTAAGACCACCAGAGGAAGTGAAAAAGCAACCTGAAGGTCGAGAAAAAGCGTATTATACTTTTAATCTTACAAATGGAGCGCAAACAGTATTGATTCCCCCCCATCTTCAAAATTTCAAGTGCATAAAAACATAGAAGCATGTGATACATTGATCCGTGGTAAACCTACACAGCTAACATACATGCAGTCTACAGCGCAAACACGCCAACCAAAATAGAAGGAAAGAACAGATCCTTAAACTTTTATGCACTGTACCTTTGGGGAATGGAGCGAAAGACTTTCCACAACCTTGTTTCCCAATTTCTCCATCATTGCTAAGAACAAGATGACCTTCGGCGTCGGTGCCCCAGAAAAAGGGTATGCTTCCATCAGCATCCTATGTCGTAAAAACCAATCTCAACATGAATGAAACATGTCCTTGTATACTCGTCCGTACTTCCGAAAAGGATAAATACTTTCTGAAATATAGCATGCCAAAACAAACTAATCAAACTTAACAAAGAGTAAAGACTATTTACCGAAGCAATGAATGCAGTTTTCGAAGCACTGTCAAACAGAATGAATGCAAATTTCCCTTTAATATCTCTCACGACTTGATCTGCAGGATAAGGACCCCTATCCCTCAAAGTCCTGTAAGCCTCAATCACAATGATTACTTCATTTGCAGTCTTGTTTAACCCATACTGCTGCTTAAGATGCGCAACATTCTCAATGTGCCCTTCAAACAAGCAGAATATGTCGTCGACAACTGCAAACAATCTGGAAAAAAAATGAAAAAATCAATTCAGGAAGTTTGGTTCTTTATCCAATAACAGTATCCCATGATCCCATCAATAAGGCCACAAGCATTCAGTCAACTAGGTACACTTCGGTAATTTTGTGGGATATATAAGGATGAGGAATAAATAAATGGAATTTTTTGTCTAATCAACGACACCAAACAGCTAGAAAAGTATTTAAATATGCACTAGTGATTTTGGAATTTCTAATGTTTCAAACTCGAGAAAAAGCACGTACATGGTTAATAACTAAGATTTAGATGATGGATGTGTACAAATTGCAGCAACTTGCGATTTTTTAATTCTTCTAAACCGAATTAATGCCTAAATAACATAAACCTGCGAGAAGATACTGAGGTAATGACCAAAATCCAACAAACAATCCTCAGCGAACAAAATAGACTACAACTAACCAAAAATTCTAGAAATTCACAAATCTCCTAAAAAGGATTTTCCTTTTTCTTTTTCCTTAAATTACACATAAGGGAAAAAAAGGAGAAAGTCAAGGCACAAAGATGAGGTCCAAGAAAATTCCGGAAATACTTGATAAAAGCATAAGCAGAACGCCCAGTAACTGAGAAATTTGGTGAATATTCTTAGGTAATCAACAGAAGAAACGTGGTTCAACAGATATTTAAAGATGCTAAACCTGGCCGACCACTTTACAACTAAAATTCGACACGCATCAAGTTAGATTCAAGAAGCAGGAATATGTATTCTTTTTACAGGAAGTCCGACTACTCCAGACTAAAGATTAAATCTAATGCGATCTGCAAATAAATGCTCATACAAGACAGAAAAAGTCACTAGAATCAAAAAACCCAACGAATTAACGACTCCAAGAGCAGATCAGACTAGACCCATAGAGAGTAAAATCCCACATATTATTCCTTGAGAAAGGAAACAATATGAAAAAACAAGTGATCTAGTGGACAAACCTCGGAAGAATGGGGTTCTGTTTATCAGAAGAATATGCCATAAAACCGAAAGAAGCGAGGTTGATGACGACAGATGCAGGGTGTACGGACGAGAAATGGGTCGCCAAAAAACCATCCTTGAGAGCGCAAACCGATTGGTTTTCAGAACCTTGGATCAAAGCTTCTGGGCTTTTAGCCACCGATTTGTCAAAAACTGCAAGCATTTTGTGCCTTACTGGAAAGATCAACTTTGAATGTGTGAGATTTCTTTGAGAGAATGGATGAATTTCTTGACTTTCCCACTTTAAGATAGATAGATGAAATTAGGAAGCGAATCAGAAGCCTCTGGCGATCTTTATATAATAAATATTTGCTGATGATTGGTAAAGTTAGTTGACGATAATGCCCTTGCATATTTAAAATATATAAATTTTTGGAAGTTTCAAAATCATAATTAGTCAAAATTTTTTTGAATATTCTGATCTATAGCATAGCTTGTTTATTTAGGTAATTTAATGTGTTAAACTAATGTCGATCTAGTAACTCTGAAATATAGTAAAAAAATAATTTCTTACTTTATGCGATAGTATTAACATATATATATATATATATATATATATATATATATGTGTGTGTGTGTGTGTGTGTGTAGATATATATGTGTGTGTGTGTGTGTGTGATGTGTAATAATTATCAATTGCTTGGTGTATTTCACCAAACCCAATCTTCCCATACGCGAAAGTCAAGCAAAAACATCATTTAATATATTTTCAGCTATATCTGTACTTCGCGACTAAAATATTTTTTTTCATTTCTTTTCAGAATACTATGTTATATATCATAATTCAAGTCAAAATACTGTATGATCCCCACAAATCTCCTGGACCAAAACCATAAACAAGAACAGCCATAAAAACAGATTTTCCGGCGCTATCACTCGCTAAGTTTCATTCAAACATTTGACATTTATCAAATCCCCTAAAAGATAGCTCGTGCATCATTCAAAAGATACTCCACCTCTGTGGTCCAAGGAACATCTGGGATATAGTTTTTGTGAAACACAAATCACATCTTTAGTCATCGATCCTAACTTTACTGCCGAAACATTGAGCAGCCTACAGCCGAAAGTTGTCGTTCCGGCTGATGAGTTTCGATCAAACACGGCCATATGCAACAGATCTGCTAAACATGCGTCTGATGTACAAAACCTGAAGTCCACTTACAAGAGCTAGCAATATGTATTCCCCAACTGAGTAAAATATGACGCGCCTTCTTGTGCTCTCATTTGCTGCAACCAGATACACATATTAGGACATATAAAAACCATCAACTTGATGTAATGTGCAAGCTAAAAGATTGTCATGAATCGAGTATCATTCTACAAAGTAACCATACGCAAATTTGGAAGGATGGTGTATGAACTTGAATATCTTTGATGAATTAAATGTAAGCATGAATGGACAAATCACACTGGTTATCAATCATCATCAGGTATTATTAGAGTTGCAGTAATGCCTACTTAGCAGCGCTAAAAGAGTTTCGATCAAGGTATACATACATGCATTAATTAAGTATAACGGACTACATATATAAATCATGAAATAGAGTACAGTTGCATCTGAGGTATTTGAACCTTCACTCCATCTAATCACAAATGTTTCCTTTTTTTTAGTGGGGTATTTCAAAAATTTCTCTTGATACGTGGAAAAGTGAGGCAAATATAATTGTGGTTACTCATGCAACTCGAGTTCTTCCAAAGTGCATCCAGTATAAAATGCTGTAATACTGAACCAAAGAGATTTAAAAACAAAAGGGTCTTACTACGGCGATGGCGAGCAGCTTTCGCTTTCAAGTATCTTTGCTCTGTTGTAATATATTCTAGTGCCTCCCCAAGTTCAGCAATTTTAACATTAATGGGGTCCAAATGTTCTGTACGTAAAAGAGGAAAGAAAACAGAATAGAAGTCAAAAACTATAACATATGGATCAAAATATCTAGTTCACGAAAAGCAAAAACAAAGGCCACACGAACCATCCTTGGCTAGGTTATGTTTATCGGGAAAATGGCCAACATGAATGTAGAAAGATACTGTTTCTGGAGTGGGATAAGGGTTGTGAAAACAGAATTTGTACATTCCACTTTTAGGTGCCTTGAACTCAAATTTATCCTCTGCTGTCCCTTTCAAAGTGTGCACTATGTTGCCATCAGGAGAAGTCACCTGCACCGAAAATCAATATAAACAAATACAAGTGAGGCTATTTGTTATGGGCGCCGCGAGATGCTCGGTCGAGCGTCTCCACAATTTTCGGCTGACTATATCGGGACGTATGTCCTTCTGGGCGTCCACCACAATAACTTTATATATATATATATATATATATATATAGAGTAGTAAATTTACAGTAAAGTCAATGCCGGCGTCATCGGAAGGCCAGTAGACATCGTGGTCTACAGCAACGAAGTTCCCCGAAACGGAGTCGCCTTCACGAAAAACGTATTCGTAAACACATTCGACGTTGTTTACCGTAACCGACAACGCCGATACGCCGCCCAAAAAGATCAAAAAAAGGAAAGATAACGAGGAGGTGGACGCAGCGGAGGCGGAGCGGAGCCTTCTTCCGCTCTCCATTGCACTGAATCGGTTTAGGAGCCCCGGGTCCATATTTCGGGTTTGGAGGAACCAAAGAAATTACTACTATTGTTAATTAGTTTTTTTATTTTCTCTATTTTCTTCGGGTCATTATATTATATAGAGTGATTTGTTGCTCCAGTAAGTAGTATGACGTGTACAGAGATCATTGGATCGTACAACGCATCGATGATATGTAATTAATGTTTTATTAACAGTTCTAATTATTTTTAAAACAAATCTCAAAAATTCCACCGAATTTAATCATTTTACAAGAACGCAGTATACACTAAATCTAGGGCGTTGAATGTTTTATATTAATAAAGAGATTACGTTTCGATTGAAATCTCTTTTCAACCATAATTCATATAGAAGTTCAATCAAATTAGTTAAGTTTTCTCAGAAAATAATAGAAAAAAATCAACTATGACTAATGACAAGATAATAACGCGCCGCAGATTCTCCAAATTGGTCGGTCAGCTCCACTCGGAACTTTTTGAAGTCAATTAATATAATTCATTCATTTTACTCCTTGACTGCTATTATTTTCCTAATTTATTTGGATAAAAATTAATAGTTCTTAATATTTTGTTTTCCGAAATAACTAAATCTTAGGTCAATATAAGAATCTCATCATAAGCACGAACTATAGTCATTACATACCCTATAGTGTGAAACTGTTATCACGACCATCTCCCAAAAATCGGAGACCCTAGACTATCTTTTAGGAGAATGTCATATATAGATTTTTTTTCAAAATAAAATTGATAAGAGGTATTTCCTAAGAAGGAATAAGGTGTTTTCAAGACGAGAGTTTTACGTAAGAAAAGATTACCTTTTCAAAATTTGAACAAAATAACAATCTCGGATTTTAGACAGAGGAACCAACAATATTAAATCGATAACAAAAACCCACCAAGAGGGAGACCCTAGGCGGCCCCTATTAATGTAGTTGTAATATAAACAAATAAATAAAACAAAACAAAAAATTTATGATTATCATAATGGTAAAATAAGAATCTTTCCTTATTCCTTCCCATATATAGGTAATGTGCATTATAAAGACATGACAACATGGCCTGTACACTCAGAAAAACATATTAACATTGACGAATGGATAATTTCTACCGATTTTGTTTTGTGCATGTAGTATATATGTATGTACATTAAACTTCACCGCTCCGGCTAGATGTAACTCCGTTATACTGGGGTCTTGATTTGAAACTCCACTTCTTTTGCCTCGCCATTTTCAAATTTCTCCATGTCTTGTTCGTCGTACATTTCCTGAAAATCAGTAAACATAACAATTTGTCATTTGCTAAAGAACCGTGAGTCCAAGGTATACTATGTGTCAATCTTCGAAACCAGAAGCTTGACAAATAGAGACACAAAAAGTCGGAAATTAACAAGGCTCCCTTTCCCTTACAATTTCGGCATTTAAATTAAAATCTCCCTTATTCATAAATAAAGTACACCACATGTCTACGTTAAATTAACATAATTTCAGTCTTCATCGCCTGGAGTTACGAGTTTGTAGTTTTGAAACACAGATATGTATAGTCCCCAACTTGATACATTTCTTAGCGCCCATAAAAAACGCCAATGGACTATGCCTAAGACAGGGTAATCCTCTGACTAACTGAGATAAGATCCCAAAAGGCATGGACATGAAAAAACAGATGTACCCAATCTTGTCGATGTATAAATGTTTTGAGACAACATACTCATAGACAAGAACATGCATACATATTCAAAAATAAGCCGATTAATTCAGTGATATAAGAAATATTGTCCTTCGGGTCAGAGTAAGTGAAAAAAGCAAACAGTGAATTAACTAATAATAATACTTACTTCTACAGGTTGGTCGACTGTGAATAGATTTATGCTGCTGGGATTAAAAGCGAAATCACTGCAGCAAAGAACATTATAGGAGAACCAGCATTTAAAAAAATTAGTGAAGAAACAAATCAAGTTTTCCAAACAAAAAAAGAACTAAATCACTTTCCACAAGTCAGTTTTCAGGACGACAAGACTAAGCAATCAAGTGCCTCTAAAATGAATTTTTTGTTTCATTGCTTTAGTTTTGAGTCTATTTACCACTCTGAATTCATTTTTTTTTTTTAAATTGGAAACCATATCATGGTGATGGTGAGTTTAGAATCATATCTAGTTATGTCAATATGATATTTAAAAAAACATACCTACGGGACAGTACCAGCTGCCACACATATGGAATGAAAAATTCCTCAGGATGACTCTCTTGTTCATAGGTAAATCGTAGTTGTGTGAACATCTTTTCAAAAACAAAAAAAAATGGAGTTATGGTGATCAAGCATAAAATACATTGAAATTGAATGGTCCAAGTATTTATATACCTTCATGCCTTCACCTCTCCATGATCGGCAGTTGTTGACTATGACTTGAAGCACTTTCTCAACCGACCATTCACCATCCATTTGCTGCGCATCAATTCGGCTGTTAAAGAAATCTAAAACCTGCGATATAACATAAAAATCAGTATGCCGATGTAACTCAATTTGTTCGCTAAATATTAAAAGTAAACTTTGAAAGATTTGAAGAATACATACAGTATATATGTTTTCTAACAGTTCATTAAAACGTGGATGATTCTTGAATGGTAAGAAAACCTCCTGCCTGTGCATAATTGCATAAATGACCTGAAGGTATGGCAGCAGCAAAAGTGGGAATCACACACAGAGATATAAAAGCAACAGTTGCCCCAGAAATAATATATTTGTGATACCTCAGGATTCCTTGGTAATGCATAAGTTAGGATTGAATTTAGTATCTCCAGCACAAGTCTCAGGAAGTCGGTATATATATGCAGTTCTGCAGACTGCAGCATTGCAATTATCATTAAATGACTTTTAACATTATTTAACCGGTAACTTGTTTATGATCATACAAAAAAACTTTATTACTGGATCTTCTGCAAGGGTGTCTCCACTTAGATCATCATCTGCTACATTCATTTTGTCATTTTTTATCTCTGCTAATTTATTATATCTACAAAATTAAGGGTAAATAACAACATGAGATTATTCTTGTCATCAAGTATTCAATGTCTAGTAAGACGCCAGAACAAAAAAAATTAAAGATGAAACTTACTTCCGTGAAAGCATGTGAAAAAGGCTAACCAACCGCTGTGAAGCATATGCACTCAAGCGATGAACATGTGGTGCCATATTTGCCAAAGTCGCAAGACAATTTGTATGAAGATAGACATCCTGGTGCATTAATAAGATATAAATTCTGAGAACAAACGACACTTAGTAGCATTTATCTACACTTGGGTCGATGAATTTATAGCTAATGATTTCAAATCGATAATGGTAAATCCATTGAATTTTTTTAATAAATTCATCCTATGGATTTTAAACCACTAGCTATAATCTTATGCTATTTTTTGAGACAATGTAGTTCATCCCAAATACTTCTCATTTGGGTTCATTTGACATCTTTCTTCCAAACTCTTTCCTCATCCAATTCATCCAACCATCATTCGGAAAGTAACTCCACATAGAGTTTCTTAGAACATATCTTCTGGTGATTACTATCACTCAGTCATGCAGAAAGACTACATCAGGAAGATGCATAAATTTAAAAAATAACTAAAATCAGAGTCTCAAGCTTTAAAATGTAACGAGGAAATATATGGCTAGCAAGATGAATGAGTTCAAATTTTATGTCTCCTTAGCTGTTGCAGAAACTCCGTAGAGCGCTTTATCCATAGTAACTGTTTTTCTTTCGTTACTATTCTTTTTCTTCTCTGAAGGACCAACTGCTGTAGGCAGTCATTTCTACATTAATAGATTATCATCAAACTCCAAAATTTTAACAGTGTGGTACAGAGTTTATTTCCATTAATCAAAAAATTAAGAGGTACATTTTCAACTGGATTCACAGTGCACAAATGATAATATATTTTGTACCATAGAACATCGATAAAAATCATTCAGAAAGATTTCAACAACTAAATTCACATCGAGAGTTACTTTAGAGACAAATGAAAATTTCTTCTATACTCAGGTACTTGCAGCGGAAGGAAAGTAAGTATTGCAGTTAAGGATGAAGATTCTCAAACCAGTCGCATGTATTCGGCACATCTAAAAATTTTAAGATGCAACTCTGAAGTTTAATAAGTTTCAAAATGGAGAAAAAGGGTAAGGGTCAAAAGAAAACCGAATCTTACCCGTAGCTTAGAGAGATTATATTTCACAGTCCTAATTAATATTATGACCATGAGGGAACCGAGAGAAGTTTGATGAAGGAGCCTTTCTTGATACCATGGAATGTTAGGAAGCATCTGTAACAATAAACATTAACAGAAGAGTGTACCTTATGCAACTGATGAGATAATGGAGGGAATAAAGCTATATATACCACTTACCAGTTTGTGGATGCTGGAATTGAACGAGGAATCTTGACTCAGTATAAGAAAAATTATTAACACCATATAAATATGATTTGACGATCTTCTTGGAGCATTATATAGTGTTTCCAACATGGGCATTAACTGTTGATCATGATAAATCAGATATCAAACTATATTACTTCCCAAACCAGTAATGCAGATGCATAGCACTGTTTGAGCATACAGAAAATCAGTGAAGTGGCTACAGAAAGTATACCAACATTTTAACAAAAGTAAACTTTCGTAACACGAGATTTCATTAGCAGAAGACCAGTGGATAAAGATTGAAAGTGTTATGCCGATATAGAAGTCCAATTTAATATGATTTTACGTCCTGCAATCTATGTGTAAATTAATTTCTTATACAACAAGCAGTAAAGTACTGCTTCAAGTCACAAACTAGCTAAACCTGCTCGTAACTACTCTCACACTAATAATTTATTTGCTGTTCAATCCTTAATTTTCATTTCAGGACAGAAAATAATGATATGTCATCATTTGAACTGGAACTTTTTAATTTCATACCAGTGTATCTAGATCTGTTCGAACCAAAACATACTCCAAAAAATCTGAATTTCCATGGACCAGTGAGTAAAGCAACAGGACAGAGCTTTCGTCAGCCAGGCACCTGTGAATAAACACAACAAAATTTTAACCCAATACATCAACATTCAAGCTCTTAATAAGTGCATTTTCGTTTGAATCTCACTTTGAAGGAGTGTGAGAGAGCTGGAGACTCTTAGCACGTATAGGATCAATTTAAACTACAAGCAGAGGATAATGTGACATTACCAAGTTCTGGCTAAGTGATATACAGTACGCAACCTTGCCCAAAAATAAAAAAAGAGAAGAATCCAATATTCAAGCAATGAAAACCCAACTGTTTAATCACAAATATGGCATAGTTATTCAAATGAATTTAATTAGAAGTAATAAAAGCACATTAAAGAGACTGATAAGTGGAGTTGAACATGTTACGATACAAGTTCTTGAAGGCAAAAGCAAGAGAAGTTAAATCAGAATCCCATCGGAAGTAGAAAGCCTGTAATTGGAAACACTCACATGCTAAGTATATCAAAAAGCGAGGCAAATGGAAGTCTAACATTCAGGCCACCGTGTGCATTACCCTCAACATCATTACGATCAACTGCAGCCAGACAACGGAAAGACTAAAAATCCTCAAATTATCACTGGATTTTCAATCAATAAATAACAAAACCCAGGAATTAAAGAATCATACACTGGATATCCCGAACATTTTCTACAGCTTTGCAGAAAGGGTTTTCTGAAAAATACGTCTCTTCTTTTTGCAAAGACTCTGAACTGGTATTATCAGTTTTATCCACCACATAATCCATAGAAATGATTTTACGGTAATGAATAAGAACAAGTAAGACATTAAGGCTGCATTCCGCCAAAGGCCTTCTAGAAGCTTCACCAGTTGAGCCAACTAAGAAATTCAATGGTAACAGCATCAAGTGAGCTGCAAATAGGAGTTGAACAGATCGAATTAGATGGCAGAAAAATATCATGAAGCTGGTAAGCTAAATCAGCGGACATCTGTACGCAAGAATCAACAATGGCCTGGTTTATGAACGTTCCTTTGAAAAAAATTAAGATCCAACTTACAAAGCTTGAGACAGTTAAATTGTACATCATCTATAATAAGATAAGAAATGAAATTGAATGGATGGCATCTGACACAATCTTACCAGCAGCAGAACCAACTCTCCTGAGAACGCCATGTTGATTTCCTTCGGAAAATAAGGTATAAGACGAACTAGTTCCAGGAAACCGAGGGAATGTGATGTAATTGAGCAATAACTTCCGCACGAACAAATTAACCATGGAAGGTTCCTGCAAAGGTAATGGCAAATTGATGAAGCAAAACACTATATAACAGGTATTAAGCCCAAAAAGTTGCTTGCATCACCTGAACCATGGCTGCATCTATAAAAGGGTGAACATCGCTCGGTCCTGGTGATGGCCCAGAAAGAAGCTGAGTGGACATTGCGATCAGCAAGAAGTTAAGCACATCGTGATGAAGAATGTAGGTTTCAGGTCTGACAGGCAAAAGTGTCAATTGGGAAAATACGATTATAAAGCATGGCATCAACAATATATTGACAAGATCATAGCATACCTTACATCAACTTTTCCAACAAAGTTCAGCACACTGTACATAATAAGGTTTGTAACATCTACACCTTTCGATAAATTATTTGGTACGGGCTCAGTTTCATCCAGAGAGATGAATAGTTCTTTGAAGTTCTCGCTCTTAGTATTCTCAATCAGGAACTTCAAAAACACAGATGATATAAACAATGCATTAATAGCTTTCGAGAAGGCTGTGGTCGGCACATTAGAAGAAGAAATGCACTCTTGCAAGCACCACGCTAGATGAATCAAAATCTTTGCAAGGTGCCTGGTTATAGAATTGTTCATTGCTGCAGGCAAATGCAACCAAAACAAATTAGATAGGATTCAAATTATATCTTAATGCATTAATTCAGATTAACCATTTGTGAACCAAACAATTGTGATTCAATCAGAAGAAACATACGAAACCACTAGCATTTATTGCACCGAAATTTATACATATCGGTGACAGATGTTGGCAATCAAAATCATCGTGGCAGATACGTTGCATGTGAATTTATGATGTCGTATCCTTCTTGGGTAAATTGCACATTTCATGCAACCTACCAAAAATAATGCATGACACTGGGAGTCCTAGAAAAAAAACAAAAACAAAAAGAACTTGAATGGAAAAGGAAACTAATAGACCATAAAGATATGCCTTTCGGTGTCCTAAATAAAACCCAATTCCCAAGAAGAGAGTGCAAATCAACATCATATGTTTGGCACCACATCGGAAATATCAATCCGAAGAGTTTACAGTTGGCTATTTTTCTACCAACACTACAAGCACCTGTCTCAAAAATTCACAAACATTTATCTTATTCTTGCAGGAGTCGAAAAGCTTGATGCAATCAATCCAATTGTTTATCTCAATCCAATTTTTGTGAACGAATATTTACGGGGTTTTGACCAATAGAAGATTCAACTTAATGAATCACAACTCTTATATATCATATTCATATCGAAAGGTAGAAGAAATTTGACGGTAAAAATAATAAAAGTAATCAAATATGAATCTATGATTCACAACTTTCACGCTACTTTGACAGCCCAACATTGAGAATGTCATATAAAAACGGACTGCGAGAGCATTGGAAAGTAGAAGACATCTAAATGGGAGACACAAATATACGGAAAAACACAGATTATCGCACGAATTTTGACCACTTAGCTTTAAGAATTACATGAACGTAAGCCAGGACATCGACCAATATTCCCGCCGTAAAAGTTGATAGTATCATCATACGGCAGCATAAAAAGTTGCAGCAAAATAGGTCGCGAGTGAAATTTAAAACAGTGCGTAAATTATACATGCCGGAGTAGCACAGATTTAGTTGTGCTACGAGAAAAATGTTAGAGCAAGGTAACTTGAATAGCAACGACAAAAGCAAAGCAATAGAATAGCAGTTGATACTTTAAAAAAAGGGCATTGCCGAGATTCAAACAAGAAAATATGATGATGCACTGACCAAAGAGCTGGCAAGCTTGCCTTGCGCGATCCGAATCCCAGCGAAGACCGAGCGGCAGCTCCAGAAGCTCCTGCCAGTAATCAGAGGTGACAGGAAATGATTTTTCGCCGACTAACTCACCAATTAAGTACTCCGCCGTCTCCTGCGGCCGAGCACCGCCGCCCAGTCGCGGCGTCGATGGCACTCCGCCCATTCTATAATTATATAACAGTCAGTGGGTGTGAATAGATACGAGTGTCTATCTATCCTACGTAAAATGCGTTCGGATCTGACGGAGGAGAGTGGTGGTCGAAGGTGAATTTTAGGAGTGAATTTTGTGGCATTTCCCTTGTGAGGGTTTGATTTGGAGACGAAGGTGAATGCGTGTTCACATTCTTGGGAACATTTATTAAAATTTAACTTGACATTAAAACGACGACCCCAACCTCAAGTATTCGTTGACGAAATTGCCCCATAGTTCCAGAACAAAAAACAAAATAAAGAAGTTCCCCGTATACACTTCTTCTCACTTATTGAACCCCCCCAATCATTTTCCGAAGCATCACACATTCACCCGCACATAATTTGTAGCAATCAATGGATAGGCAACTTTATGTTTCATATAGGGATTAAAGGGCTACCGATTTACCTATTTGAATTCATGATTATGTAATTTGACACAATATAATATAAAAACTTCATGGGATATCAGCCATCAAACTCTTTTCTCACTCAAATAATTATAACTCAATATGTATTAAGCATTATATCATAAAAATAATAATATCATTTTTAATATCGTATTGTATTCTGTTTTCCGCTTGACCATGAAATGAAATTAAATCGTTTTCGCAGCAGCCTTGCATTTATAAATGTTTCACGTTTAGTGCCTGGTTTTCCAAGAATTAGTTGACTTGATAATGTAAGATAGTCAGATAGATATAAATGAAGTATAGCATAGGACAATAGATATCAACAAAATGATCATTTCTATAGTTCTTGTCTGTTAGCCATAGAACGACAAAACCGAGCGATGAAATGGTAAAATGTGTTTGCGGGGGTGTTAATTTATATCTGCCCGTGACAAATAGATCAAAGGTTATCAAATAAAAAGAGTCTATTTATTTTGTTAATGATCTATTTCATTATCTCCCTTTAATAATAATTGATTTACTGACAATTTAATTTGCATTCCCAGATTACAGGTATTTTTTTACGACGGTCAATGCACTCAGTACAAACAAATTGTATATCTTTTATTAACTTGGTTGACTTCTTTTCTCGAGGAGCTTGGTTCAAATTTTTCAAATAACTTTATGTTAAGAATTTTGAAGATCTAGCTACTGACCCATTATTGCAAAATAATAACCGTAATATATATGCATGATTTCTCTATACTATCAATAAGTGGAATTCTCCACTGCAAGGCTTCTCCATCAACTGAATCTCTGGAAAGAAGAAATTTTTTCTTATTTTCCTTGCCCTCTTGTCCTTCCAATCCCAACTCCCAAAAAGAGCTTAAAAGACATATGGGTTTGCTTTAAAAAAAAAAAATGTTAGCCTATTAATGGACTATTCCTCTATATAGAGCAAATGTCCGTTGATTTATATAGGTTTTAAATCAAGGGATATGCAATAGCAGACAGGGCCCCGAGGAAAAGGATTTATAACTGAAATACTGGTGGTATGCTCTTGGAGTTAGTCCGTATATATGTATGTCCCCTCCTCCAACCTTTAAAGATAATATGTTCTACACGAAAAATCGAACTTATAAAGTCGGAGAAGTTATTCTCACATTATTCTAAGTCTTATCAATCTACATGTGACCCTGGGGTCATATAGGCTTGCTTCTTATCACTAACTTGTGAGGGTGCATGTGATTTTTCATTTTTATTCAATATCTTTGTGTCATATGTATTTCGTTTTGTACCATATATATTATAAATATTAATAAACAGTCTTACCCTACTTTTTATCTTTTCATTTCTGTTTCCTAACGTATTCATCGATATAATAAACATATGAAGTATTAAGGTTACAGTTTTGCATTAATATTTTTTACATTCTTATTTTCCTATAAATGCCCCTTTCTTCAACAGAAATATATTCATCAAAGTTAATCATAATATTGAAATTATATATGCAATCGATCATCTAAAAGGTACCTTTTAACAAAGCAGATTAAATCTTACCTTGCATCCTTTCATCTTAGATACGCACAATTTGAATCAAACATGAGTTTTAAAAGTAAAATAAAATAAAACAAGGGACCAGTCTGTCAAATGGATCGTACTGCGCTTCGCAGCAATTTGGGCCCAGTTGTGGGCTTCGATCTAACAAAGTTGATGTATCGGATCATAATTACTTAACGAATGGGCCTACGTATTGCTTTACGGACGTTTGATCTGACCTTTTAAATTTGAATTTATTTCAAGCGTAGGTTAAATTTGAACTCGAGTCGGACCTTAGAGTTAGACCACAGAGAGAAAGTGAAACCCAACAACTCTAATGGTTTTTAAACCTACTTTATAACATGCTGTCGAGATATAAAAAAACGTGATGTGTGACGAGGTCAGGTTTCAAGTACCTTAAATTTTTTTCATTTCTTTATTTACTATATACAAATTTAAATCTATCATAATTCTTCCAAGTAATACTAGTTCAGAAAAAATAAATTTTAGTCAGAGGTTTAAAATTTTAGGTTAGAATTACGAGTGGATCACCTGTCAGATGATTTCAAGAATTTATGTCTTTTAAATATGCGGAGCGAAAATTAAAACTTTTAAATGAAAAATTAACAATTTTAATATATAGAGGCATATATTGCATCACACACACTGAAAATTAAATTGGCATCTTAGATCCCGAATCTTTTTTTATAAATCTTGCACAATTTATTCCTACTAACACATTTTGATGAATATATATTCGTGTTTGACTTAAACATCAAAATAAATCCCAAGTAAATCTGATAATTTCATATACAAGACACCAGAAAATATTTCAGCAAGATTCAATGGCTTCTTGCTTGAAAATGCCAAGGCTTTATCCACCCGTATTGTGTGTATTTAGATAATTATATTCGAATAGATATGTTGAATTGATATAGAAAATATCAAAAATTGAAGATTTAGATGAAATATAGATATATATTAAAAACATCACTTTAACAAAGGATACAGTTATACAACTTTTTATAAAAATTAGGATCTAAAATGTTTATAAAACCTCACAGGGTAATGTACTTTTTCAATATCTCAAATCGGTCATTCGTACAAAAACTCAACAAATATATATTTCTATATACGTATATGTAGAGCAATGATATAGTTATTCATTCATTTGAATCTGCACTTCGAAAGATCGACACCCGTCACATGTTCTGGTCTTCCAGTACAGGTCCGTCAGCACCATGATAGGAACCTACCCAGTGCTACTCAGATATTAATTTCATTTTACCAGCATAGCAATTCTTTAGATTTTATACAGTTTTTTTTTTTGCATGTTACATACAATAATTCCAATTCCAATTCCAAAAACATATAAATAAATGTAACAGTTTCCTAAACTTCTTTGTCTTCCTTCTGTTCAAATTGATATCATATGACGGAAAGAACGTTGTTGTTTTATGTTATCATAATTGTGTTTTTAGTCTTATAATTTCGAACTTTATTGGCTATGCTGAACATAAACATATATTAAATTTTAAATAAAAACAAGTTAAAATAATAACATAAAACTAAAATTCGACAACATGAAGGATAAAAGTCAACAAAAATAAATGTTCTCCCCTTTATCGAAATTATATGTTTTTTTTTCTTTTTGGGAAAGAAATATTGTAGTTTCATTCCGAATTAATATCTGGACAGGGGTTTCAATTAAAGATATCGACCCGAAATATAAAATTCTTTTGTACATGAAATGTGAGAGAACAAAGTGACAAACACTTCACATATATTTATCAATTTATGGGCCCCCATTACCCTCTTTCCTACAAATGTAAAACGGATATCAAAACAAAGCAAATAAATGTATGACTTCGAATTACATGTTAAGACCTATAGTAGATTGTACATTTGACTCCTTATTAATTATCTGTTTAATACTAACACATATCAGACCATTTCAATATTGTGTCGGGTAAATGGCCCTATTCGAATATACGTAATTTAAAAAAAATTGCTTATCTATATGTTCTATCACTATATTATGTTCAAATAGGATAATTCAAGAAAAATATAAATTTTTATGACCTTTAAAAATTAAATTAGCCACTCCAGTACAAGAATATCATGATCACTTCAAATTTACGCGAGAACAGACGTTAAACTAAGAGCATCGTCGATTGCATCATGCAAATATGGTCCCCGTGTGTTAAAGTTTCCCAGTCAGTCCGCCGATTAAGAAAAAGTTTTCAACTCTTGAGTACGTACGCATTGAAAATATAACAAGACAACAAAAAAGCAATCCCGAAATTTTGACCAAAAAAATATGCTTCACCAGCATGCGAAATATATGGAATCACTCCAATAATAATATATTCTACACATATACTCTCCGTCAAAGAACAGCTGCCAAGTGATATATAAATACTAAGAAAATAATAAAACTTCATAGGAACAACATTAGACTGAGAAATTCAACCTCCAAACTGTAGGAACTTTTATTGGAATGCAGACTTTTGATCGTCGAGGATAGTGTTGAACACTATTTCTTTAAAACGTTTGCCCCGCCCAGGTGCTTACGGTTTATAGGCAATCGTTTCTCAAGATACAACGACGAATTTCTCGTAATAGGAGCACACCAAATTACGAGAACAGCGAACTCTTTCAGATGCTTTTTTGGACTATGAATGTAGAGAGAATATGGAAGTGAAGAAGATTAGAAATGCTTGGATTTCTGGTGTGTTGAATTCAGAATTGGGGGGTT